>JAOXOE010031886.1:0-11527 GCA_028565055.1 Phoeniculus purpureus
GAGGAGACTGAGGGGTGACCTCATTAATATCTATAAATATGTGAAGGGTGGGTGTCAGGAAGATGGAGCCAGGCTCTTCTTAATGTCATCTAGTGACAGGACAAGGGGCAGTGGGTGTAAGCTGGAACATTAGGAGGTTCCACATAAATATCAGAAGGAACTTCTTCATAGTGAGGATGACAGAGCACTGGAACTGGCTGCCCAGGGGAGTTGTGGAGTCTCCTTCACTGGAGACAATTAACACCTGCCTGGATGTGTTCCTTTGCAACTTGGTCTAGGTGATCCTGCTGTGGCAGGGGGATTGGACTAGATAATTTTCAAGGTCCCTTCCAATCCCTAATGATTCTATGATTCTATGATACTGAGGGTTGTCAGGCGTTGGAATAGCCTGCCCAGGGAGAGGGTTGAGTCACCATTCCTGGAGGTGTTTAAGAGAAAGGTAGATGTTGCATTGAAGGACAGGGTTGAGTGGTGCTGACAGGGCTAGGAAAAGGTTGGACTTGATGATCTTGAAGGTCTCTTCCAGCCAAAACAGCTCTATGACTCTATGGTTCTGAGGCCTCCTTAAGGAACAGATGCCTCCCAAATGAATACTTAGAGAAATCTGTGATTAGATTTGTGAGCTGTGTGCCTGTAATAGGAAAGGAATTCAATTACATTAGAAAAGCAGGACCTACCATCAAGCAAGGCCAACACATCCATAACACAAACAGGACATTAGTAGCAACGTGCAGGACTTCTACTGCTCATTGCATCACTGACTTTGAGCACTGAGGAGTTTTTCATATTTCTGGCTCGCTTTTCAGGGCAGAATTTTTTTCTGTGAACCACTGAGCTGAGGTGGTGGCTCTCAATTTGGTATTGCTGAGAGGAGCTCTGACTCTCCTACAGGAGCAGCACACTAAAGGTTAACACTAATCAAAGTTGCTGAGTGTTAGGACTTCGGGAACTGGGTTGTTCATGGAAAAGGCTTCTTCCTTCACTCAACCCTGACTATAGAACTTTGCTGCAAGTTGAAGCTAGGGATGGCATGAGGAAAAAGTTCTTGAATCTGAGGGTGGGGGATCCCTGGAAGAGGCTGACCAGAGAGTTGGTGGAGGCCCCATCCCTGAAGCCCTTGAAGGTCAGGCTGGATGGGGCTCTGGGCAATCTGGTCTGGTGAGTGCCCTGCATGTTGTAAGGGGGTTTGAACAGATGACCTTTGGAGGTCTCTTCCAGTCCTATGATTCTATGATCCTCTTTGAGAAGTGCAGGTCCCTAATGTGTTTCCTTCCACCTCCCAGCAGTATCACTGCTTTGGCTCGCAAGCTGTGTAGGACAGGATCACTTATATCGTCCCTCATGTAATGGCATTGGGGTCTTCACTGGAGGCTTCAAGTGTGCCAAGGAGCCTGAGCTGCACAACTGCAACAGCACATCTGTACCAAACACAAGGTTAGCTGGTGAATGAGACTCCGGACACCCTTGACTCAAGTTTGTAAAGACATTCACAGGTGTTACCTTGGGCACCTGACCAGATGAAATTAAACCAAGACAAGGCAGGAGCATTACATTGCCTTCCTCATCAAGGGATAGCCTCAGCCCAGAGAGGGCCACTCTGAGCAACCAGACTGCCCAACAGGCTGGTTGGACTTTAGTGAACATAATCCACTTGACCAAAGTAGCTGGACTTATGTCCCAAACCCACGACTTTTTATCAATTATATGAATGCCCTTAAAGCCTCAATGTTAAATAAAACCTGAGGTCACAGTAATTCAGACAAGTCTTGAACAGTCCCTGGGATCTGCAGACATTAATGGAGAGAAGACTCATTAATTCAGACATTAAGGTCCAACTGAAATGCTTTCCCAGTTCCTGGCCAGTGCCCAGAACCCTCAGAGAACATGGTTTTAAGATGGACTTCACAGCAGCCTCAGCTGCTGAGGGACTTTCAGGCTGGCTACACCACAGAAACAGACATCTTTAAACACATCTTTTCATTCACCCCTGAACTGAAAATAAAAGCACCCTGCTAACAAATACAGAGGCTGCCTGCCAAGGCAGGAGCACTAACTCACTGGCCTTGAAATATGGAACTTTTACTGGAATCATCATAAAGGTGAGGACAGGGTGTCATCTCTAACCATAAAAAAGAGGCAGTTTTTACAGTTTATAACAGGGGCTCCATGTTCCATCCACAATTATCAGTTAATCAATCTGGGATTCCTTAGCTGGCAGCAGATGGGTGAAGGTCATCGAATAAGAATCTCAGAAAATTGACAACAATCTGAACTAATTTCTCTCCACAATACACTGGAGTTTTCCCCTCTAGCCAAGAACCAGGAGAGAGTCAAAACCCAGAAACGAGAAAAACCCTTTCCAAAAACAGACAACTCCCTTTCAATGCCAGCAAGGATCATCTGCAAATAAACTTGGCCATAATTTCCTCATGGATTAAATGAAACAGTTGACAGTGACACCCTGCATACAACAGTGGTTGTAAGCTGGAACATAGGAGGCTCCACACAAATATGAGAAAGAACTTCTTCCCAGTGAGGGTGACAGAGCACTGGAATGGGCTGCCCAGGGGGGTTGTGGAGTCTCCTGCTCTGGACAGGTTTAAAACTCACCTGGATATGTTCCTGTGAAACTTGGTCTAGGTGATCCTGCTGTGGCAGGAGGATTGGACTAGATGATCTTTCGAGGTCCCTTCCATCCCTAATGTTCTGTGATACTAACACAGGGAAAGAAGGCAGCTCTACCTTCTCATCATGATGCTTTTTCCTGCACCCCTCCCAACGTGACAACTGGGAAAAAAGATGTGAAACCTTCATGGAGCCCACTAAGCCAGCACAGCAGCTCTTGTAAAGCCAACAGCACAGACAGCATTAAAGCCAGAGTGATCTCCATCAGGTGAGGAACTGGCCTGATGGGTCACAAAGAGGCTACTGAGCACAATACAAGCCCAAAGGCTGAAACACTCTGACATCCACAGATAAATTTTCATGAACCTCAGCATGGCAGGAATCTCCCTGCTGGCAGACTGGGGTTGAGTCACTGGCACCAGGGCAGCTACACTGGATTACTCCAGTTCAGGTCTTGTCCTTAAACTCTGATGGTTGTGGAGTGTCTATTCATGACCTAATCCCTCACCTCAGCATGGGGAAAAGGCAGAAATGAAAGCAGCATCAATGAAGATGATATTGCTCCCATCAAAGTGAGGGCTGTTATTCTTTATGTTTATTCCAGCTATCGCCACTCCTTACCTCACAGACAGCAGACAGCTACCACTCAACCTCAGCTCCTGCAGGTTAGGCAGAGAGACACCTGTGGGAACAGAATGAAGCATCACTGTGCAGACCTGGGGGTGGAAAAAGGAAACTTCTGACCACTAGGAGCTGGGGTATCTAATTTCAGCTGGATCTCCTACCTGTTTCTGCCAATTAATGAGTTTATTTCCCTCAAAAAATACCTCAGCCTGGGCATGTTTGCACAAACATGTGTCCCCTCTGACCATTCTCAAGGAGCATCTTTCCAGACAGACAACAACAAACTGTTTCCTTCGGTCTCTTATTAACTGCTAAGCAGTGAGACTGGGAGGAATAAAGAAGTCTTTGTCACAAGCAGAGATAAAGTCATTGTCTCACTCTACTCAGCTCTGGTCAGACCATACCTTGAGTCCTGGGCTCAGCTTTGGTCCCCACTATACAAAAAACATGGGGACAGGCTGCAAAGGGTCCAAGGAAGGGCCATGATTATGATCAAAGGACTGGAAGCCTCTCCATAAGAGGAAAGGCTGAGAGAACTGGGTTTGTTCAGCCTTGAGAAAAGAAGGCTTTAGGGGCAACCTTATCACCAGGTACCAGGACATTAAAAGTGGCTGCCAAGGAGATAGAGACTCTCTTTGCACAAGCTGTCGCACAAAAAAGAGGGGGTGATGGGGGTAAGTCCCTGCTGGGGAGATCCGATTGGAGTCCAGATGAAAATTCTTCACCATTAGGACAATTAAACACTGGAATAATCTCCCAAGGGAAGGAGTTGATTGCCCTACACTGGGCAGTTTTCACACCCAGTTGGACAGGCTGCTGGGACATCTAATTTAAACTGCATTTTTAGCTTGATAGGTTGGACTAGATGATCTTGAGGTCCCTTCCAACTTGGTGTTCTGTGAATCTATGATGCTTCAGAGTCCAGCATTGACAGCCTCTGGTTTCTATGTAATGCTCTTGCTTCTCTTCCAAAAAAATCTTTTCCTGCCAGCATCAGGGCAGGTAGTGATGGGCTGGTGGGATAGCACAGGTTAATGACACTGCTTCACAATGCAATTCTGAGTCAAACAACAGAAGCCTAATTCACTGTGTCACAGTATGACTTCTACAGCCCTGAGCTCCCCAAACCGCTGCTTACAGCTCGCTAAGCATCACCATCTCCTTTGAATGTCCTGGTTGTGACCAAGATCTGTTAGCTAGTCAGCTGTAGGAGTTTCCCATCATTGACAGCTTCACCTTTCTGCACTATTACTTGATTAAAGCTCTTTATTATTCCCAAGAGATATTTGCTTTATTGGGCTTTCTTTGTTTCATTGCTCTGAATCAAACCCCCTCCAAGCTACAAAACAATGTGGATCTATGTTCAAGTCCCAGAAGACACTTGCTATTGGCAACAGCAAAGTTTTACCCATTCCAGCAGCAAAGTTCACCTCTCTCCAGCACAACAGGCCACCATGGAGAGGTCAGAACCATGTTAGACAAATGAGATCGTTGCTAAAACGTGAAAATCTCTGCAAATACTTTTATGAGTCCTCTGAGTAACCTCTCTCTGGCAAAGGTGATCCAGCAGTATCCAGAACATCATTCCAGCTCTTTATGAAGGATCCAAATTTTAAAAAAACCAGACAAACAAAAAGAAAATAAAAAGAACAAGGGAGTGGGATCTCAAACACAAAGAGGGTGAGGGTGCTCATCCCATCTCTTCAAGAAGGACAAAATAATTTTAATAAATGATGGGTTAGCAGAAGCTGATGCCGTTTGGGAGCGATTAGCACACACACTGCTCCTCATGCTGCACAGCAAGTACTGACTGGCAGGTCTTTGCAGAGCTCTTCAGAAAGTATTAAAAATCCAACGTACACTGTGCCAAACACACTCGGCAAAACACACTGAGCAATGTGTTAGCATTATTTTGTAATAATTCTCCATAATCCATAGTAGAAATAATAACACCCCATCCTCACCCAGCAGGACATACTTTCTCACACCAAACAAGTTTCATGAAGTGCAGTAACAAAATCACTTGGAGCCCTCATCAAGAACATACTGGGATCTCTGCTAACTAATCTCTAACAGACCTACCAGCTACTGAGCTAAGCCCTCCTCAGATACAACCCACAAGCTACCACACCCCCCAAGAAAAACCAAAATCTACATTTCTAAAGAATTGCAGAGGATTTGAACGAGGTGTTGAGGAGAACAGCTGAAAAGGAAAAGCTTTGCACTGACTGAGTTTAGGGTCACTTCAGAAAAAAACCCAACCATTACAGGATCCCAGGCAGCAGAGGGACAGGCTAAGGATGCAACTGCCACATGTGGTTTGTTCATTACTGTAACCCAACCCTCCATCTCAGAGGTTTTATTGTATTTTGGCAGCACCTCTCCCTGGAAGCTGTCAAGTGTGAAGGTCTAACACGTTGTTTACTAGACTGAAATATAAATATACAGAGTGCTGTGGAGCAAAACTGCCGGCCAGGCTCCTGCAATAAATTTCTCCAATTGTGCAGCTTCTTCCCTCCTGCAAATTTTATATTTGCTATGTTCTTTCAGGCTAAGAATTCACTGTCCACTTGATTTTTCTGCTGGTTTTTGTCCCAATTCCTTAAGTAACCAGATTAGAACTGGGAAGACAAAGAAAACTGTAAAATGAAGACAACAAGAGCAGAGATCTACTCAAAGGTAACAACTTACGCCTCTAATTCTCCTCACTGGTTCCTTCCCTGAGAGCAAGGCTGCGATCCATCCCTAAACTACCATAACAACAAAACATCATCAATATTTACTTGTACGTGAATTTTATAGCTAAAAAGGATATATTTATTCCTCATGCTGAAAGCTGCCCTGATACCATATAAACTTGATTTTTACAAAAAGGAAAATGCTGATGACTGCAGAACAAGGCTGAGCGACATTCTCTCCCGTGTCTGCAATCTCCCTTCTCAAACAGTCCTCATGTCACTCCAAGCACTGATAATGGACCAGCATTAAACTAGTCCATGCGGCTACCCCGGAGGAGCAAACTGAAACAGAGAGCAGAAAGACATAGAAGCAGAAGGTGGGTGACTCTAAAGAGAAAGCAAGCCAGGTCCTCCCTTTATTACATCCTACAAGCTACAGCACCTGAAACCCTCGGTGTTTCCATTGTGACAGATTCCTTTGGCGGCTTCTCATCTCTTGGGGTTTTACTGTTAATAAAACATCATTGTGGTTTGACTTCTTATACCTCTGCAACCTCTCTGGGCAGCCTAGACCAGGGCTCTGGTATCCTCACAGCAAAGAAGTTTCTTCTCCTGGTCAGGTGGAACTTCCTATGTTCCAGTTTGTGCCCAGTGTCCCCTGTCCTATCACTGGGCACCACTGAGCAGAGTCTGGCACCATCCACCTGCCCCTGCCCTTTAGCTGTTGCTCAGCATTGATCAGATCCCTCCCAGCTGCTCTGCTCCAGCCCAACAGCCTCAGAGCTTTCAGATTCTCCTTGGCACAGAGAAGCTCCAGTGCACTCAGCATCTCCCCTGGCCTCTCTCCAGCACAACTGGAGACGAGACCACAGCACTTGCAGACAAACCCAGGGTGTAGTCTGTCTCTCTCCAAGGAGAATCTCTCAACAACACACAGAGCAGGGCAGGGTTTAACATAAGCTCCTGCCCCAGTAACACACCAGTGACCTCTGGAGAGCTGCCCAAGCCCCGCTTTGTAGCAAGATGTGTCAGCAGCAACTACGCCAGCGTGGGCAGGGACTCACACCAGCAGCGTTCACATGGGGCTCCTGACCACGCTGGCTGGAACACAGAGAGAGATGAGAGAGAGGAAAGAGAGGACGACCTTGCACGAAAACCAACACGTGTACTCATGAAGCTTGCACGGAGCTTTCCGTTGATGAAAGGCGTGCGGGGAGAAGCAGCAGTCCCCACATGCGTCACCAGCTCCGCCTGGCCACCAGCAATTCAATAAGCACCAGCTAACAGCTCTGAGGGTAACTTAATTTTCTGCTATTAAAATCATTCAGAAATGTGAGAACTTCAGGGTGTCTTAAATGGCTCTGCCCCACCAGTCCTTTCAACAGGAATGGCTAAGAGCCGGTTGTGAATGTGGCCTCAGACCTGTCAGCACCCTAAACTGAAGGGATAAGCTAATGAGAAGGAAAGAATCCATCCTGTACTGGCTTCTGAGGCCCCAGATCTGCTTCAAGACACATGAAAGGCAATTTCAAGTTGGTGAGCAGAAAAGAAAGGGTTTTCTTACCAAAGTTGCCCAAGCTGTTCTCTCTGGTATCTACTCGCATCTCTAGGACCTTCACTTGGCGCAGATCATCTATCCCTGTCAAAGTTCTCTGCAAAGATAAGCAGAGACATGTGAGTACTCCCAGACAATGAACCAGATGCCACAGGAGCAAAATGGAAGAGAAAGGCTTTCAAGCAGGGCTTTGTCAACGTAGATTCCACATCCAAACGACCAGATGTGCAATCGATTTAGTAGTCAAAGATCTTTCTTCTTCATAGTTCTGAATTATTCTGGTCTCATGTAACTTGTACATTGCTTAAAGAGTCAAGGCTGAGGGTTATATTCGAGGTGCAAACCACCAACCAGCTCAGACACCAGTTAACCTCATTTAGATGGGATGTCCATGCTCCAAAACCTGCATAAGTCTTCAGCAGATAGGAAGGGTTACCCGTAAGTGTCACCTGTAATCACAGGCACCAGGTAGGAGAACTCAACAAAACCATGCTGATTGGCCTTTGAATCCAAAACACAATTTAACCAGCTCAGGCAGCTCATTTTTCTGATAGAAGACACCACCATGGTAACCCCCACCCATGCTCCTTCATCTCCTTTCACCATCCTGCTCCTCATACTTGGACTTTGGAAGAGGAGCGTTAAAGCTGCATGAAATTATATCCTCTCCTCTGCTAGGGTTCCCTATTCCTTTTCTCATACCAATGGGCTTTTTTTGCCCTCCGTTGCCTCTTCCAAACCCACTGTTTGGACTTCTCCAGTCTGAGAGATGAGACTCTTGGCCCAGCCACATTTCACGTTGCTTCAGTGGCTGCCACCACCAGCTGTGTGAAGCACAAATGTGCTATCCAGATGTGGCAGGGCTGGGATTTCAAATCCTCAACACAAAAGAGAGGTGCTGCAGGTAGGACAAAATATTTATTCTATGAAGAAAATAACTGGAAAAAATTTAGTTAACAAGGTCTTAAGGGAATCTAAGCCAAGGGATTTTCAACAAGAGGGACCATAACTTCCCTAGGGTCTTATATGCAACCTCTCTCCAATTCTAAACCCTGCAGGTGCCCATACTGCCAATATTTACAGACTCACAGGTCGTATTTGGTTGGATGAGACCTTTAAGATCATCAAGTCCAACCTTTGACTTAGTCTTTTTACTAAAAGTACATTATGGCTTACTGACATAAACACATCTGATCACAGCTACTCCAAACGCATCAATTTATCTCACTTTAGCCACAGTTTAGTCCAATTTTAGTTCCTTTTCCCATGAGGTGCTTAAAAAGTGGCTGCAGTTGTGGCTCAGTGGCGTGGCACTGAAGACGCTCAGGACTGGGACCTGGTGGTTCAGGCCATTCACTCTGCAAATCAAAAATGTGATTTATTTCTAAAAAGCCATGCACAGGTGGTAAGGGCTTACACATGCAGAGACTCCTGAGGTGGTGGTGTTTAAGATGAACACTAACAACAACCACAAGCCTTTAGAACATTGGTGTCAGGGGAAGAACATAGACAGGGTAAAGCTCTGCAATGCAATGAGGCTCTGTAATTTCTTCCTGCTCACAGTATTGCTCATCACCACCTGCTACCTTGAGCAATCAGGCTGCCTTTGAAACTAACCGTGCTTGGAGCAGAAGATCCAATGGGAAAACCTCCAGAGGTCCCTTGAAACCTTGTTAATCAGGATTTTTTCCAATTACTGATAGGATTCTCATGAAGGATCCAAGAGATCCATATTCAGTTGGTTTCATCAATTCATAGAATCTATATATCAGTAGGTTACTTCCATCTCCTTGACTCCAGTAATTTACTGAGGCTTGGTGTTTGCTTCCCTGATCTCCAGGGGCTTTTTCTCTCCTCAAATCCATGTAGTTTATAACAAAGAGGAAAACCTCCTGTGCAGGAAAAGAGGAAACAGTCAGATTCTTGCTGCAATGACTTAGCCTGTTGCTCCTGGACCCTCCAGGATTTTCCTCTCCCCACAAGGACCAGCATATACCAGATGAAGTACAGCCCAGCCCCTGGGCAACCCAGTGAAACACCACTTCCCAGCATATGTGCTGGAGCCTGGAAATCAGGATGAACTGGAGCATGATTAATAAACAGTGAACTAAGAATCATAGAGTGGCCAAGGTTGGAAGGGACCTCCAAAGGTCATCTAGCCCAATCACCCTGCAGTGAGCAGGGACATCTTCAACTAGATCAGGTTGCCCAGACCTTGTCCAGCCTCCCCTTGAATATCTCCAGGGATGGGGCCTCACTACCATCCTGGGCAACCTGTTCCACTCCTCTCTTGCTAAAGAACTTCTTACTAACATCCAATTTAAATCTGACCTTCTGTAATGTGACGGTATTGACCCTTGTTCTATCACTCCAAGCCTTCATAAACAGTCCTTCACAGCCACCTTCTTGTAGGCCCCTTCAGGAACCGGAAAGTTGCTATCAGGTCTCCCCAGAGCCTTCTCTCCTCCAGGCTTAACAAGTCCAGCTCCCTCAGCTTGTCCCGAAAGCAGAGGGGCTCCAGCCTCCCAGTCATTTTCATGGCCTCCACTGGACCTGCTCCATCAGGTCCTTGTCCTTCCTGTATTGAGGATTCCAGAGCTGGATACAGGACTCCAGGTGAGGTCTCACCAGGGCAGAGCAGAGGGGCAGAATCCTCTCTCTCGATCTGCTTGCCACGCTTCTTCTGATGCAGCCCAAGATGTGAAGAACAGCTCTGTCTTCTCTACAGATCACACATACAGGATTAGTTCTGACACCATGACAAAGTCTGAGGGGTCATTTGACCTTGTAAAAGGGATGTATCTGGAGAAGTGAGATGCTTGTTGTGGCAGTCAGGAAAAGATCCCTGGCAGAGGGTGGGGAGGGGATGGGGGTTAACAGGACAAAATAAAAATTCAAGACAAGTGGAGTCTTCACTTCAGTTCCTTCACAGTCCCCAAGAAAACTGTGCCACAGTCCTAGTGATGTTTGAAATTAGTGACCCCAAGACGAGCACAGGCAGAGCAGAGGGCTGGAAATACTGCTTGGGCAGAACAAAGAAGCATCTCCATTCGTACAGAAGGAGATTGAACAAAGTCAACATCGATAGGAGCAGAAAGAATCAAAAGGGTGTCTAATGACACCAACCCTTCCATCAAAAGCTTCTGACCTGTAGCTTGGATGAAGAGTATTCAAATGTGAAAGGGCATGACATGAAAGAGACAGCAGCATCAGAGACCTCAGGAGATGCAACGTGCAGAAGGTGGATGTGGAATCATACCCAATTTGATGTGAACACTGCACTGACATGAGGCCCCAGGATACCACAAACCAGTGTAAGATCAAAGTGAGGTGAAGATCTGTGATGGGAGAGAAAGAGGACACTAAGAGTCTGGTGGTTTTGCAGAAGTTGTCTTACACGGAGCAGGGTTCAAGGCAGCAAAAAGGGGGAAGAAAATAAGAATCAGTTTGAGCCAAACTTTCCTCTCTTTGGAGGAAAACACCCAGCAACTGGAAAAAGGACAGAAGGAGTACGAGTGTCATCAAGGGCTCTGAAAGCCCTCGATGATGAGGACTGCTGGAAAAAGGGAGAAATGAGTAATGTGCAGGTAAAACAATTTTACTTTAATGGGAGTGTCTTTGAGAAATCTGTTAGTTCCCTTCTCAGAGCACTTCAGCCAATACAATCAATATCTTCTCAAATAGTCACAGCTCAAGAAGCTATGGCAAGTGTATTGAATGAAGCGATTGAAGCACAGGAACCTTTCAAATGGTTTGCTTATGATGGCTTGTGGTCCTTTAAAGAAATAAAAGGTAAAGCCTTGTTTTGGATTAAATCAGACTGTGCTGCCATTCAGCAAGACCTGGACAGGCTGGAGAGCTGGACAGAGAGAAATTTAATGAAATGTAACAAAGATAAGTGTAGAGTTTTGCATCTGGGCAAGAACAACCCCAGGTACCAGTATAGGCTGGGGACTGAGCTGTTGGACAGTAGTGTAGGAGAAAGAGACCTGGGGGTCCTGGTGGACAGCAGGATGACCATGAGCCAGCAGTGTGCTCTTGTGGC
>JAOXOE010031887.1:0-11527 GCA_028565055.1 Phoeniculus purpureus
GTGACTTGGTCTAGGTGATCCTGCTCTGGCAGGGGGTTTGGACTAGATGATCTTTCGAGGTCCCTTCCAATCCCTGAGGTTCTGCGATTCTGTGATTGTGAATAAATGTGGGAAAGAGCCTTGGAACAGCTGCCCACTGAACTCCTAACAATATGTTCATATCACCCTATCAAGCCATTTGAACAGTATAAGTAAAGTCCAAGCCATCACGGCCCACTTCAGAGGGAAAGTGGTGCAGGAACCACTGTAAGAAGCTTATGAAACAAAGTGACTAGGAGTTGCACATGAAAACGTACGAGTGGAGAAGAGAATAAAAAGGCTTTAATGCAGCACACTACTTCAAGACTGACCTAGATCAGGATTTTTTGCAGGACTTTTAGTAATAGTATCACACTTGCAACACAGATCCGTGCACTGCAAGTGTTAAAACACCCAGGGAGTTAATACCTCTGCTCTCCACTTAGTGGTTACGGATTTTTGATTATGGGTGTTAAGGTTTTTGTTATGGATGTTTTCTGCAGAAGAGAGGCAGGTCATGATACCTGCTAAAGACATATGAATTAAAGAAATATACCTGTCCTCCAAAACAAATATTAATTAAGGTAAGCTTAAACCTTGAACAAAGCAGCTTGAAATGACATTTAGCACATCTGGAATATTTTCCATCACTGAACTGAGTACCTGTTAATACTGAAAACAACACTCCAGTGTTGTCTAGTGTGGATAAAAGGTTAGTGTGCAGCTGAAACCCTTAGTTTCCTTTTATTAAAGTAATTATATAAGAAACTACATCTTAAAATCAGTTCTTTGACATTTCTTAACACTGGATGTTCATATCAATATCAAATATTTCATCAAGCCAGATTTGCATAACAGTAGACATTTGTGCTATTGCAAGTCTATAGTCAAGCAAACCCATGCAAACAACATTTGCTTATTTTTATGGCTTTATTATACAGAAACAAAGAAGATGAGAACACACCAAATTTGAAAAAGATAGAAACCTATCTATGGAAAATAATATTTCTCATTCTGGAGAAAACTACAGTGCTTTTCAGAATTTGATCACAGGAACATTTATTATTAAATCACTAGTGTTTTCAGATATTAGTAATAGTACCTCAGGGTAAACCTACAAGACAGAAGCTTGGGTATTGGACATCTGAGCTGAACTGGCACTTTGTTTAAAAAATGTTCCTAAGGTACTAACATTTTGGAGCACAAAGCAGGGGAGGCTGCCTGCTTTATTAATGTCCTTCTCAGCTCACACTAGTGGATTGTGAATTGAAGATGAGGAAGTGACCAAACTGGGGCCATTCCTTGCCTACCAGGCTCTGTTTCTTGAGGCTAATTCAAGATTTAATATTACAGCTACCAAAGTTACCTGACGTGAAGTTACTGTGCTGCCCAGAAGCACATTACAGCTGGCAAAGTGATCTACACACTGAAGATTAAACAAGTTTGACCTCACGTACTTTAAAAGAATATACTATTGCTCTTACTCATGAACAGCCATAAACTGTACAGAAAACTTACAAACTTTCTGCTGCCGGTGAAGCTGCTTTCAGCAACTCTGAACACAGCCCATGATTTTACCTCACACACAGCTTTCCCTCAGTGCTTTATTCTCACAGGAATTTGCAGTGGCAGAGAAGAAAGGAAGAACAGTCTAGGAGGGATCAGGAGTCCCCAGCTGGCTATGGCCCTGATCCCAGCTTATGCAATTTCAGTGCATCGAAGACATGTGCTGTGGTCATTTTCGTTGCCTGTCACCCAACAGGGTGACACCCTTCTATCTTATGCAACTCCTTTTAATGCATGTGGCTTACATCTTTCTACCAGTAAAGCTCTAAGCCTATGTTTTCACCTGGAGGCTGTGGATAACTCTTTCTCTTCTCCATCTCCTGCAGTGATCTCTCTTGCAAGGACAGTCCTGGCCACCACACCAATATGAGTTTTGTACTCACTGCAGAAATGAGAAGGCTCAGGTGTAGTAAAGGAAGCAGTGAGAAGAGAAATTTTCTGCGTTGTCTGATTTAGACAAGGAAAGGTCTCATCTGTGCATGCCTACAGTTGCTCCACTGGTACTGCATGCATTTGCTTTCAGACTGATGTTCCCTCCTTTGTCCTAACTACTTTCTCCTCTTACAATCTCAAGCTTCTCTTCAGTTTTTTAGTCAGTTCAACCATTGCAAAACTCAAAGTGTTTGCTAGCAGTATGATCACAAATGAGTTTTTAGTTGTCTGACTCATAGCTTTGAGAACCTTTCCAGAAGCAAACACAAGCTAGATTAAATAATCTCTTTTTGGGTTATGATGCCCTTATTCACAGCACCTGCAAAAAGGAGGCAGAAGCTTCCTGTGCTGCCGCACTGAGCAGATGTGCTCCCCTCTGTGCTCTGCAATCTCTGTCTCAGGTCTTAGCCCTGGGCTGGCAGATCCTTGGCATTCCCAGTATTTCTTGCAATTGGTCTTCCTCTTCAGGGAACCAGTAGGGGAGATAAAAACTCCTCTCTTGACCATCTGGAGCAAAATTCAGGTCCATCTGAACTGAAGACTGAGACATTAGGTTGAACACAGGTTGTCTCAAGAGATGGTGGAGGCCCTATCTTGGAGACATTCAAGGTCATGTTGATGGGGCTTTAAGCAATCTGTTGTAGTTGAGATATCCCTACTTGTTTAGGGGGATTGGACTAGATGACCTTTGGAGATCACTTTCAACCAAATACACTCTATGATTCTATGATCCCACTTGATACCCTGATGGCAGGTGAAGCATCACCACAGGAATGATTTGGCTGCACAGACACCATGAGAGAGGAGGAGCTCCTGCCACAGAGTTTTAGTCCAAGTGTGAACCTTCACCTGATTTCAGTCCTGCCTCTCAAAAGTGACTAAGAAAAACTCTGTGCTACCAGATCTTCCATCACCCACCCTGGAAAACAGCACCCCGTG
Source organism: Phoeniculus purpureus (assembly GCA_028565055.1). Classification (NCBI taxonomy): domain Eukaryota; kingdom Metazoa; phylum Chordata; class Aves; order Bucerotiformes; family Phoeniculidae; genus Phoeniculus; species Phoeniculus purpureus. The sequence goes on from JAOXOE010031887.1 coordinate 2,956, forward strand.
AGAAAAGCATTAATGCTAACATAGAAATCCCAGCAAAGCCTAATGTGAATTGGTATTATTCATATTTAAAGAGGGCTACAACTACGCTAAAACACATCAGATCTTCCAATTATAGAAAACAGTCAGGAACAGCATCATGGATATGTTGACACCCAGAAATGGGACAGGCTTGCACCCACTGCCTAGAGAGAGCCCAGGCTGCAACATCTGATGTGCCACAGAATGAGGTACTGTCAGTGTCCTGACACACAAAGTACTGCAGTTTTAGAAGCTGCAGTACAAGGTCCCCAGCTTTGACTGCCCTCATTGGACTAGACAGGGTGCGGCATGCTACAGGGGCAGCTAATGCAACACCGTCATAGAAAACACCACCCAACAAACTGCACAATTCTGCCATTGCAAGGCCTGAGGCTCTGGAGAGCGACCTTGCTCAACTAGACAGAGCTATTGCCAAGCAAGATTTTCAAGTTCATGGAAAAGTACATGGAGCAACAGAAGGAGGGACATGCTGAACAGCTGAAGGAAACATCAGTATAGCTCTGGCAAAAAGAAGGAATTCCCCAATACGTAAGATTGTTAATTCTTAAAACCAAGATTGCTACCACTGAAGCGATCAATGACTAAAGCAAAGTTTACTAAATGGTCTCTAATGGTGATTAATGAGAAATCTTTGCTCATGTTGTTTTAAAGCATAATTTATTTATGTGGGTTTATGCAGATAAAGTGGAAGCTTCTGTACCAGCCATTCTCCAAGCATTTTTCCAAGCATATGTATGCCACTTCCTGACACCACTATTTTCCAGGGTTTCTCCTCTTTCACTCCTCCACAGCAAACACAAGCATCATGGCCAGGTCTCTGTGTATGCACACTTCCACCATCTCACTTCCCATCAGCCTGTGTTATCTTTCCTTCCTCCTATGCTGTAGCTTAAACTGCCACCACAGCCACAACTCTGAAAGCCTTTCCAGCTGCCACCCCAGCAGGTGCTCCAGCTTCTTAACTGTAATCCTCATTGGGCTAAACTCAGCAGCAGGCTGAAGCACAGCAAAGCAGTAAGCTAGGACATTCTTTAGGGAAAGGGCATTTGTAGGAGCTCTGCTGCATCAGAGCTATGGAGGAAGCACATCGAGCAAGAAAAGCAGGGCTCTTGAGAGTGCCATGGAGTGGCATAACCATCAAACTTTCCTCCTTCCTTCCTCTACTCTCTTACAGCCAGCACCCCACTGCCTGCATGCATACATACATCATACCATTAGGCACAAAAAAGCACTTAGAGTCCAGTTGCACCAGAGCAGCAGGCAAGAATGGGGAGAGACAATCTGTTGTCAATTCATAAAACATGAAATGCCACTGACATGCTTGGTCACCATGACCTGCTGTGAATGATGGGATTATCAGTGGTGGCCTTAACTACTCAGGCCAGTTTATTCTGCACTTTCCCTGTTTTCCATTTTCCTCTCTCTCACTTACTTTTCAATTCATGCAGTAATGTACAGTTTCTCCCAGTTGTGCTGAAGCTTCTGCACAGCATAGAAAAAGACAAGAGGCAGAAAATGACATTGCAGCTGGTTTGGGAGATACAGAACAAAGCTCTTGCCTCTGACAAAACCAGCCAGGAGAGAAATTTCATTCCAAGCATTACACAGGTTGGGAGAGCTCTCTGCTGGCTTTTTAAATTATATTGTTCTTTCTGGCTTCTGGAGTAATGACAGCAAGCTTGTAGGAAGAAAACCCTTAATTACAAAGACACTGTCAATATTTCCCTCCAAAAAGCATTAAAACTGACCTGAGGCAGGGAGGGTGGATCAGATGTATTTATTAGGACACACACTCACTTAAAATGAACTTACAAAATCCTGGGCAAACCCTCAGCCTGGCAACACCCAGGCAGGGTTTGTCCCTTCCTCTGGGAAGTACCTTGAGCCTATGCCAAGTGCTCAGGCTCACCCAAGGAGTCTGATTTAACTCCGGATAGAAACCAGGATTTTCCAGCAGCTGTATGTGGAGCCAACTCAGATACCAGTTGCAGCCCACACTGTTCATGTGAGGCTTCACATTGTTCAGACTCACAAGAGAAATGATCCTGATGCATTTTAGAGGATGCAGAAGACATGCCACACCAACACAAGGGAGTAATGAATGCTTTGGTGTCTCCCAGATTGTTAGGTCCGCACTTGAGACCCGTGGATTAAATCATTGTTTATTGTAACTGCCAAACTGCTTTTTTAGCAAAAAAGCTACCTCCTCTTAAACTCCCTTATTCAAAACCCTTGGGATGCAGCCCAGTGGTTTGTGTCACATACAACTATCTATGCATGTAAATGTCACAGTAAATTTTGGACACATGGGTTTTCTAAATGTTCTGGTTAAAGCACATCAGGGAAAACCTGATTGGAATAAGAATTAGAATTCTGTCACCAAAGAGTATTAATTCTTCAATTCAAATCAATTTCACTGAACTACAACATTAGCTTACTGTAATACAGTAAGCACAGACAACAACACTGCTTTCATTAACTGCATAGGGACATGAGGTTAGGCATTACTAGAAACATATCTCTATTCTTAGAAGAAACTAAAAATGTGGCTCACTTTAGGCTGAAATAGAAACAAACTTCATGTGGGTGAATGTGTCACAGATATCAGTGCTACTTCTCAAGCTGAGGTGTTCTGTTTTTCAACATTAGGATTCAAATGTTGATGTAACCACTGTCTATTAAACAATAAGTGCCTTATTTACAGGGATTTTGAAGTAAGACTTTTTGCAAGGTGACATTCTCACATGCATCCTTCTACAAACCTTTGAGTTTCAAGAGCTCTCTTGAAATGCATTTGCTATCTCTAGGATCAGCCTTGTGGGAGTTCCTCCTCATACTCCAAAATTCAGGTGTCTTTCAGAACATCACACTGTCAGAGGACAACCCCAAGGGTCGTTAATTTCATGCTGTGAATCATGCTAGCTAGGACATCCCCAGTCAGTGACTCAGCCTAAGCAGTAATAGAGAGAGAGAGAGAGAGAGAGAGAGATCAGGATAAGCACCAAACCTATTTTGTTACTCCAGGGGCATTTCTCCCACCAGAAAGCATGGGTTTACTCCTGTCTAGAGAGTCTCCAGAGCTCAGAAATAATTAATGCCTGCAGCTACTAGAAGAGTTACCTCTCCTTGTAGAAAACGTGAGGAATTTCAAGACCTTATTTGCACATCTTTGGTTCTGTGACAAAACCATGTGACAGATGTCACCTGGGGAATAGCTGCCAACACAAAGTCCCAAAGCAACATGTGTTTGCTGTATTTGGGAACAAAGAAATAGAGAAATCCTGTGTCTGCTTTTATTCTGTACTGAAAGGCATAGTGCCCAGAGATAAGTCTTATATTGCCATAAAACATATAATATTATGCTATGTGATCCAGAAGTAGAAAACTTGGTGCTTTAGATCTTGGTGTTGAATACAGCGGTTTTGTATGGTGATCATACAGTAACTGCAGAGTTTTGTGTGGAAATTTGCACAAAGCAAAATTCATGCCTCACCCAGAATGATTTACCCCTTCCACGCACAGTGGCTGTGCATATATTACAACCGGCATTTCATTTTTACAGGCTGAGTGATGCTCACTGTGTTTTCTCTCTGAAAACTCTTTTTTTCCTTATCCATGATTGAGTAAAAGTGCATAGTTCTACCTGTGGCAAGTTCAAGCAGATACTACACACACAACGATGATTATCATAGCTACAACAGTTAGTTAGCCAGTTTCCACTGAAACTGAGTCACAGGAACTCCTCTGGAGTCATTGGCAAATTATTAGTGGGTGTTCAAAGTACAGGATACAGTGCCACACAATCAGAAGCACTTGAGTAAGTTTGCAGTTTACAGACAGGCACTGCAACAGCATGGCTCAAACCCACGGGACTGCAGGCTGTCTTGTGACAGCCCTTGCCCTCTGCCCTCCACTGCCCTGTGGGTATCAAGCTCTGGCAGGCATAATCATGCCTTCAGGGCTGGTTTGCTCTGGCCCCAGAACAAAACTGTGACTTCTAGACATTCAAGGAAGGAAGCTACCTGTGTTAAAATGCACAGTAGCATTTGATATCAAGTAGTATGCATCTTCTTACCATGCAGTAGACTCAAGACTCAGAATAGATGGAATGTGTTCACCTATTCCCAGGGTCTCCATTCACTATCTGTTCCCTCCCTGCAGCAGAATGGGGGATTCAGGAGGGAACTGCACTCCTTGTTGCCTACGCTAGGTATCACCAGGCTGGATTTACTGCAAGGTTGGGGCTTTCTGTGTTACACAGATTACTTTGAACTTTTGCTGCTGTATTGTCATGAGGACAATCCCTGCCATACAACATGTCATCCCAAACATCTACAAATCTAGCTGCAGAATAAAGTTATTTTCACTGCAAATAATACACACATTGCAACTGACATTCCTGCCATAGTCCTCCTACTTTCTGAATTTCCATGTCATCCTCAACATGGAAGGAAGAAGGGAAGCATGCAAGGATTGTATAGATGTTGCCATCATAACTACCCACACCTTACCAAGGCAAGTTCATATAATGATGCATACTGTCACATCTACTATGTGACATCTACTAAAACACAAAAGCCAGGGAAGACCACACAATAAGTAATTCTCACTGCCTTGACAGCCACCATTTAAGGATATAATGTTTATAGCCATAGCCCTAACAAACACTCAGACCAGGGCTGCAAACATTTACAAGCATGAATAATGTGAATCAATGTGACTCTTCTAAAGGTCTGTTTATGTGTGTCCAATTATTTCCCACAGCTCTCCAGAGCTTGGAGCTAAAACATAGCTGAATAGCAACACCCTTTGGGCTAAGCTTGGCCAAATCAGCAAGGCAAACAAGTGCATTGCTGCCTGGCCCCATGAGCTCTGCCTCCCAGAAGACCAGTCCGGGAGGTCGAGCAGATTGAACCCGCTGATATTCACCTGCTTCCCAAATGAGATAGCGAGACAGAGAGAAAACAAATGGGACCCCATCGCTGCTGAACTGATGTTATCTGCAGGCAGCTGTGCCTTTTGTGCTGGAAGCATGCAGTACCACAATTTGCAAATGTCACTGGTGAATAGTTGCTGTCTCTGCAGCACGTTGTAAAGAACTGTCTGCCCCTAATTACCAGGACTTTGGCCTTTTGTAGCAGTAATGCAGTAATGTCATCTAGTCCACAAGAAAATTAACTAAGCATTCCCTACCTTTTTCACATATGGAGGAAAAATTGCATGGTGATTACAGTTTTTGCCTCAGACTCCTTAAATCTGAAACTGATATGCACAGAATGTGTGAGTATCATTAGAAGAAGAAAATAAACATTAAAGATTCAACAGCACCTCTGAAGATACCAGAACAGAGATTTCTATTGCAGATCATTGTAAAACGACAGTCAGCCCTGGGAACAAAGCAAAGAAGTGATCTAAGGACTTGAGACTCATATTTCAAAAAGAATTAAGTAGCTGAACATACATTTGAAGCTAAGCCACAAAATCTGGCTACAACAGTGTGTGTATCAGTTCCTGTCTCCAGCTTGAAAACTCTCATTTTGGATGTTTATTCTTCAAAAAAGACCCTTTAATAGTCAGTCATTCTAAAGCCTTAAGTCATGAATTCTTCTCACCTTTCCCTGATGGCTAGGGGATGACGCTGCTGAGGGTGTAACTTTATCCATGGTACACAGATAGCTGGTAGGCACAGCAATCCCCTCGTTCCCGTTTCGAAAACAAATTGTTCCAAAGGTTTTGGCTTTGAGCTTGCATTTCAGGCTCCTCCACATCGTACAGAGGGGACAGTTTCAAGTTGTGACACATATTGTGTCATAAAATCCAGTAAGTGAGCAGTGAAAAGATGCTGCCTTATGAGCTTGTATCACCACTTACTCTTCCTGTTTAGAAACAGTTGTATTACCCCGTTTTCCCCTCTAAATGGCAAGCAACCATAATAAATGCCAGGAATGTTTGTTACTCCCCATGCTATTCTCAGCAAATTCTTCACTTAGGTTTTTGTTGTTGTTTTTTGTTTTGTTGGGTTTTTTTCTTGGACTAAATAGACCTGCTGTGAGTGGGACAAAAGGTGCCAGACAGCAGACCCTCTTCAGACCAGAACAAACTGCTAGGTTGAACAACATTTTTTGACATTCACCACTGAATCGGATAATTTTCACAAGATACCAGACCCCTGTCCTTTCTGCAGCTTGTGGTGTTTATGAAGGTCTTTTTGCTCTTCCTAATGCCAGAATGCTGGCCAGCCCCTACATTAATCTTTCAAGAAGATGCCTGTCTGGACTTTGAACAAGCTAGCACATGAACACTCTGTAAATGCCAGAGAGAGCACAGCACAGCCTCAGCCCTTGCTGGCTAGACAGGACACTGTGAGAAGAAGTAATCTCGGTAGTTTCCTAAATTAACATCACGGAAGTTAACCTTGTAATTTCTTGAACTATTAAAACTTCTTAACCAATTTTTATACATTTGGTACCCTTGTTCCCTATAACAACAATGTGACATACTTCCGGTTTTGGCAAACTATCAATGATTAATGTGATTCCTGTATTGTATGGCTCCAATTACCATTTTAAACCTGCTTTCCATTGGGTTGTTTCTACTACCATCACCAATGTCTCACCAGCTGTAATTTTTTTGGCCAAAGAGAAGTAAGTGCTATTTAATTATCAAAGGACATTTTTGTATCTCTAGTTCAAACACAATCAAAATGTATATCCTTACATTAACAGCATTCCCCAGTGCATTATTTTTTTCATTCTTAGCACATGTTGCCTGTGATCTGTGCATTTTTCAGATGCAGTCCCATGTTTCTTTATCATCCAAAATCCTCTCCTTCTGCTCCTCCTCATGTTTTCCCAGGGGCAAAACATCTAAGTAGAATAGGGTTCATCTCATATTTTAGCACCAATCCAACGCTTTGCCCTTACTATTTTACCTTGCAAAATTATTCAGAAAAACATTACATAATCCCAGTGAAAACAAAAGTACATTTAGTTGACCTATACGGACTCTTTCACAGAAGACTACAGCAGCTTGGATATATGTTCCAATTAAAACTAGTGCCTCTATTTATGAAGGAAGAAAATCTGCCAGTAATCCCATTAAGGAAAAATACATTTTTATCCCAATACATTGAATTTTTTGACATAATATATGGTGTCCTTACCCCTACCTCAGTATATTTTTATATATTCCAAGCAGGGCTGGAATCTTGTTCTTGTCTATAAAAATATCTGACTCAATGGTATCACACAATGTCACACTGATAATCCAACATCCAGTATTAAAAAAAGTATTTTATATCAGTATGATCCAACCAGTTCAAACCAGTCTGTATCTCACTCAATATCCTCATCCGCACTGAGGGCAGTAAATGACTCTTGGGATAGGATGGGCTGTCCAGGGTACCAAACTTTCGTCTGTGCACGGCTCAAGTCAGAGCCAAAAATCTCTGTCTGTCAGCAACCAGTCCATGAGCATGCACCACAAACTGGGATCCTGCCCCAATTCAGCCACTCTTGTGTACTCAAAGACCCACAGACTTCTTCAAGTAAATTACCTCAGCTACCCAAAGTTGTGTGAATGACTAAAGGGTCATCATCAGCCACTTCAATGCTGTTGTTTTCTTCCTGATGCTTTTGTCAATTTGCAAAGTTATCTTAGGGGTATAAAACAATTATAAATTCCCTACCACCCTTGTCCTTTTGCTATTTGGCCTACAGCACAGAAATCCCTTCTCTATATACATACATATAAACCCCTTAAGTTACTTCCTTCTTTGATCATAACAAAATCTATTATGTAGTCAACCACATAACCATTTTGACACTTCATTGTGCAGAAAGCTTTTCGTTTACTGCAAAAAGCTTTAGTGTCAATGCAGCGTTTTACCTTAAAATATTCAGCGTCACTGTGGAGTTTTACCTTAAAAGCTTCAGTGTCACTGCAGAGTTTTACCTTACCACCAAATTTAGAAAACATATATTCTTAGATTTCTAGTTGGTATCCAGGTACTGTCCTGGCCAAAAGCAGTACAGGGGAGAAGAATGATGGTTAAATCTCATAGTATGGGTGTATCCACCAATGTTCACTGACTGTCTAGAACCTCTGGGAAAGGCCTATAATCATATTTATTTTCTTATGCAGATTTTTTTACTATTACTATCTAACACAGAGTGCCTATACTTTAACTTTACAGAAGACCAGGTGTGAAAAACCAAGAGGACTTCCCTATGTGAACACATCTCCACGAATGTATGTATATGTTCACTCATTTATTTATTTTCAATACTTATGTAGTAATACAATCTTTGAGGAACCCTCCATGGCGTGTATTTATTTTCCCAAGCAGTATCTGCAGCACTGATTTCACAGAGAGGCAGCATCCTTCACACAGTTCTCCTGACCTCTGATGTGAGCCATCTCGTGTTTTCTCGAGCAGGTGCAACCCATCCTAATTTCAAACAAACTGCTGTAACTGCAGCAACAAACTAGATTTCAGCTCCAGGCCAGCCGCAGCGCGAAACACCAGGGCGGG
>JAOXOE010031888.1:0-11524 GCA_028565055.1 Phoeniculus purpureus
AGAAGTGTGGCCAGCAGATCGAGGGAAGTGATTCTCCCCCTCTACTTGGCTCTGGTGAGACCCCACCTGGAGTACTGTGTCCGGTTCTGGAGCCTTTATTACAAGAGGGATGTGGAAATACTGGAGGTGTTTAAGGCCAGGCTGATCTAGGGTGGGGTGTCTCTGCCTGTGGTGGGGGGGTTGGAACTGGATGATCCTGTAGTCCCTTCCAGCCCTGACTGATTCTGTGTTGTAGAATCAAATCTAAGCCTGTGTTGCAGGTGCTTAGAACTTCTAGAAAACAATATGGATATGCTCCTGTGTGACGTTGTCTGGGTGGCCCTGCTCTGGCAGGGGGATTGGACTGGCTGATCTTTCAAGGTCCCTTCCAGTCCCTAATGATTCTATGATTCTATGATCTTGTACTGACTTCACAAGTACAACACACTGACAGACTTTCCCCTACTTACCCTTCCCCTGGTATTCAGATCCCGTTTATTTCTCTAGAGGATAAGGAAGCAAATACTTTAAACCTAACGCCGTATGGAACCTAAACTTTGCTGAAACATTTACTTTGGGTAAGGAAATGGGAAAATTTGGAGAGGGGGAAAAAACAGCTTTTGTGGCAAAACATATTCTTTCTTACTTTACTACTTCTAAGTGCAGCTATTGGAATCTTGCTGGAGAATAGATTTTGAAGAGAGTGAGAACACCAATGTATTGCAGTGACCGAAAGGAGTTGCAGGAGTGGTTATAATGTCATGGTGAGGGTTTTTAAGTTACGTGGTCTCACTATAGGCTTGGGGGAAGCCTGGTTCGTGCATTCAGCAGTACCTGTGTAGCCAGGAAAGACACATAGGTCTGCTTAAGGCTGCCTGTAAGACTGAACTTCCTAGGAAGAGAAGGGATAAGTTTATACTTGCTATATTTACTGCTCAGGCTTTCATGGGAGTAGCAATGGGCAGGAGGTACCTCAGTTCTTTCTCAGCTGGATTTGGAGATCCTTCTACATGTTTGGTTTTTTTTTCACAGAACATTAGGGATTGGAAGGGACCTTGAAAGATCATCTAGTCCAATCCCCCTGCCACAGCAGGATCACCTAGACCAAATCGCATAGGAACATCTCCAGATGGGTTTTAAATGTCTCCAGAGAAGGAGACTCCACAACCTCCCTGGGCAGCCCCTTCCAGTGCTCTGTCAATGGTTTTGCAGTGCTGCATGCTGCCACAGCTTAGTGTGAGGCTACTGCTGCTGGGCTCTGTTCTGTGCTTTCTGCCAGTGCTATAGTATTTTAGAGTATGAGTGTATATAAATAGAAACTAGAGTGAGTTAGAGAAATCTTCGCTGCAGCATCCCTTAAATGGAATTCCTGAAGAAATTAGGGGCCTACATACCATGTAGTGGAAAGAAGGCATGTATGGTATTTACATCGGCCCCAGGAGAGATGTCCAAGAAGGGAGGTGGCTTCAATGTTGCTTTTCTTCCAGCTCACTCACAACTCAAAAGCGGGGTCGGGTAGGAACGAGATTCAAATTCCCTTTTGTTTTGGGGTAATTCTGCACAGGGAAGGGTGACATACAAATTTGTTAATCTCCAAAAGCAGCAGGAGACGTTGGAGGAGGTGATTTCAGTGGTCTTCTGTACAGTCAGCTTATCCCGAGGTTCCTTGATTCTCTCTTCCAAATGAATAGGGATCCAATCTATGTCTCCATGAAGATTGACTTGATTGCCAAGCTGCAGGCGGAACTGGTCAAGAGTACCTTCTACCCCTTCTTTTAAGATTAGTGCAAATTGAAATACTTATAGGGCTAAGGAGTCTGTGAGAAAAAGGGAGAGTATTTATTCATTCTGTAGGAATTGCCATTCCTGAGAAGGAGAGGTCTTAGAATTCTGTCTCCTTTTCTAACAAATAGAAACATCCTCCTTATTTCCTCTCAAGAATCACCCTGGTCAGTTCTCAGCACATGAGAGAGAGCTCACTGGGTCTTGTTAGTCTCTTTGGCTTCCTACAAAAGCACATTTGAAGCTGGCTGTTGTCAGTGCAGAACTGCTTGTGCAGAAGAGCTTGGTTCATGATGATTGTTAAGGTAGCATTTCCACAGGATAGTCTGGACGTGCCCTTGTGATGCCAAGAGTGTTTCCAGGTTAGAAAGACAATAATCTGGAATTAAAGATGTGTTAAATAGCAGATCGTTGAAAAATAAACCCCCTCAACTTCCTTTGAATGCTGAAGGTAGTGCAAGAAAGTGATTTGACTGGAAGAACCCATCTGACAATGTAATCACTGTTCAAAAGAGAAACAGACCGAGTTTAACCTACATCACACAGTCTTAAAAGAAATCCTTAGAAAGTGAACAACAGCACAAATCATTTGAAGCAGGTCTGAGGTGCACTATAGCTACTAAGATTTTTCTTCTGCTAAATGTTAGTTTCTAATTTCTCATATAGACTAATATTTAGTGTGTTAGAATATTATGGATCTTTCATCTTCAAACACTGTTCAGAGAAATCTTATTTCACAGAATCACAGAATATTAGGGATTGGAAGGGACTTTGAAAGATCATCTAGTCCAATCCCCCTGGCACAGCAGGATCACCTAGATCAAGTCGCACAGGAGCATATCCAGGCAAGTTTTAAATGTCTCCAGAGAAGGATCTGGGCAGCCCCTTCCAGTACTGTCACCCTCACCATGAAGAAGTTCCTTCTCACATTCATGTGGAACCTCCTATGTTCCAGCTCACACCCATTGCCCCTTGTCCTATCACTAGATGACACTGAGCAGAGCCTGGCTCCATCCTCCTGTCACCCACCCCTCACACATTTATAAACACAATTGATGTCAGCCTGCTTCTCCGCTCACCTAACACCTCACTGCTCCGTCTGCAGGAAGCAGCACTCGCTTTGCTCGGCCAGACTCCCCACGCTGTGTATTTTCTCTTGAGGTGCCCGTGTTGGGAAACAAAAAGCAGCGTGCCTCACCTATGTTTCCCAGCGGATTTCACCCAGGAGTGTTTTGTTTTGTTTGTGTTTCCCAGGACTGGTATTTCTGGATGCCCTACTGCACCCTCTGCCTGATTATTTTGTTTGCGGTTGTCTTTGGAGCTGGACCAGGTGAGCACCGCACTCAAATCAGCCGAGTCGCGCGCGTTGTTCGCGGGGCCGGGAGAGCGCCGCGCGGCGTTGCGTAACGCTTGACCCAAGTAAATTCATTTAACGTCGTCGTGGAGTCCTTTAAACCTTGTGGCCCAGATAATCAGCCACAGACGTCAGTGCCATCAGGTTAGCAAAGAGTTTTGCCGGAGAGAGGAAACAAAGAGACCAAAAAGTACTCCCTGGAAAAACACAGCGAAGATCAACCAAAAGCAGATGGGTAAAGGTTTTATTTTCTCAAAATACTGAGGAAAAGGGGGGAAAAAAACCCCCCAGACTTCTTTTGAATTCAGTGTTGTGTAACGTGATCTCTTATCCCACACTGCCGTGCAGATGACCTGCTTCGGAGTCAGTTTTGTCTTTGCATTCATTACCCGCTCCTCTTCGCTTGTTTATTTCTGAAGCCTGTTCGTTTTGCAGTGCTTGCCTTCCCCTACAGCAGGGCTGAGTTGTTGTCCTAACTCAAAGCTGTCAGCGTCCTGCCACCTCAAAACGTAACTGAAAGGGCCAAGGAGTGACTCCAGGAAGATCCCTCACTGGTGATCTAGCTGAATCACGCCGGGAGTTCTTGTCAGTAGTCACTGTTATTTCGTCTCCATACAGTTCCTTTCATGAGATCTTGACACTTGTCAAGTGTTAACTGTTTAAGTCTTGAATCTCCCTAATAATTGTATTTGCATCGGTTACCATTTTAATGAGCTGAGGCACTTTGTAAGATCATAGAATCACAGAATCATTCAAGCTGGAAAAGACCCTTGGGATCATCTAGTCCAACCATCAACCCTCTCTACAAGTTCACCCCTGAACCAGATCCCCCAACGCTACAGCTAAACATCTTATAATCTCATCCAGGGATGGGGATTCAACCACCACCCTGGGCAGCCCATTCCAGTGCCAGACCACTCTTTCCATGAACAATTTCTCCTGATGTTCAATCTAAACCTACCCTGTTGGAGCTTGAAGCCCTTCCCTCTGGTTCTGTCACTAATTGCCTGTGAGAAGAGCCCAGCACCAGCATCTCTACAGTGTCCTTTCAGATAGCTTTAGAGAGTGATGAGGTCTCCCCTCAGCCTCCTCTTCCTCAAACTGAACAGCCCCAAGTCTCTCAATCTCTCCTCATCAGATCTATTCTCCAGACCCTTCCCCAGCTTCGCTGCCCTCCTCTGCACTCACTCCAGCACCTCAAAGTCTCCTTTGTACCAAGATGCCCAAAACTAGACCCAGTACTCAAGGTGCAGCCTCACCAGTGCTGAGTACAGGGGGACAATCACCTCCCTACTCCTGTGAAAAAGATGCCACAAACATTTTCTTTTCTAAATACAGTCACACACTCAAGTCTTTTGGAAACCAGTCCTGGATAGAGGCAGCTGGTTGCCATCTGTGCACCAGTTGTCCAAACACTGGACTAAACATATCAACAACTGTGAGAAATAACCATGGGGTGGGAAGAGTTTTATGAAAGGTTAATAGATTAATAGAACATTAGGTGAACTTCAGCAGTGATCTGCTTTGGAACAGTGAGCTATGGATGTCAAAGGATGGAGCCAGGCTCTTCTCAATGTCATCTAGTGACAGGACAAGGGGCAAGGGGTGTGAGCTGGGACATAGGAGGTTCCACATCAATATGAGAAGGAACTTCTTCATGGTGAGGGTGACAGAGCACTGTAAGGGGCTGCCATGGGGAGTTGTGGAGTCTCCTTCTCTGGAGACGTTTAAAACCTGTCTGGATATGTTCCTGTGCGCCTGGGTGCGGTCTTGGTGATCCTGCTGTGGCAGGAAGATTTAACTAGATGATCTCTTGAGGTCCCTTCCAATCCCTAATGATTCTGTGACTCTGTGTCTAGAATTGCTGTGTAGCTTTGTTCAGAGTAACTGAACTTGTAGAGAACTCCTCAGCCATGGAAAGAAGAAAACAACGGAGAAGCAGCTTGCACAGCAAGAAGCTTGTACACTCTAGCAGCAAAGGTGGCAAGTGGAAAGTTCAACGAGTAGAAGAGCCCTCCTGAAAGACCCTCTTAACCCTAATATGCATGCTCTGTCTGCAAGGAGTTTGTGTATGAACTAGAGCAAATGGTGCTCTAGAACAGGGCTCACTAGTTCCCCACAACTTGTTGAGCCCACCGTTGTTGTCGTAGCACATAAATTATTCCACTGCTTCACAAGCATTAAGCCTCTGTAATGTCGAAGGTGTTCGTAACAGCAACTGATGATTGTTACTAATATTCCTTTTCAGCTGGTGCCACAGTTTCCATTAGGGTTGAAATTTCAACGCTCTCAAGCAGAGCACCTGCCTTTGTGATCAGTGCCGTTCTCAACTGGCTGGGGCTCTTCGTGATCGGAACAACCTTTCCGTTCATTGTGGTGAGTGGCTTTTCTTGGGACATTCCCCAGGCGCACTAAGCTTGAGGCAGCAGTGGGAGCAAGAAGGATCAAAGTTGGAAGGGACCTCCAAAGGTCATCTAGTCCAACTCCCATACAACAAACAGGGACATGACTCACCAGACCAGACTGCCCAGAGCCCCATTCAGCCTGACCTTGAATGTCTCCAGGGGTGGGGCCTCCACCACCTCTCTAGGCAACCTGTTCCAGTAATCTATCATCCTCAACTTTTTCCTGATGTCCAACCCTTTTCTAGATTGAAAACATGACCCCTCATCCCATTGTTCCCTGTCCTTGTGAACTATCTTCCCCAGCCACCTTATATTCTTATTGGCCCCTTTCAGGTTTTGGACGGTGTGGTGGGTTCAACACCACAATTAAAGGAAAAGAAAACAAACCAGTTAGGTCTCGGTGAGATCTCAGATAGAATTTGCCAGACAATGGATAGCTTGGGGAAAATGGAAAAGGGTTTATTGACTCTATAACTGTATACAGAAAAAAAAAAAAAAAGAAAGGTTAAGCAAGTTAGTGCACACAAAATAGAAACAGTGTCCCAAATGCCATCACATATTCTGAGAAAAATACAGTGGGAGATCACTATCGTATCGGTCCTTGGGTCTTTTTCACGTTAGAGATCTGGGAAAAGAACATGTCAGTCGAGTAGAGATGAGTACCACCACCCTCTGTATTATTCATGTGTCACCCCTGCCTGCGAAACAGCAGCACCCTTGGCTGTCCAGACTGGTGAATTCTTCAATTCTCCAGCTAAATGCTCGTCAGGCAGGCCTGATTCCTTAGCACCTGAACTGCATCCCTTGATGCAGAAGACATGCTTTACCCAGACTCTGTCTTTCATGCCCAAGGTTTAAGGATTCTCGAGTCCTTCTGCTTTCTTCAGCTAAGCACGAAGGAATTCTCCCCAGCACTCGAGCATCCCCAGTTTTCCTCAGCAGCAGAAATGACAAACAGTCTCTCCTCCTGCTGATCAGTGCTCTCTAAGATGGCAGCAGCGGACCCTGGCCCCAGCCACATGTGGGACCCAAGATGGAGACCGACCACATGGCCGCATCAGCAGGGGCCCCCCACACTCTGCAAACGTGGCTGAAAGGGTTCCATGACCCTCCCCTCTCCTCTCTCCTCCTGTCTCAGCTCCAGCAGGAAAAAAGAGGAGTCCCTTCAGCTCACCACAGGTTGCTGAACAGCTGCTCTGTGGTGGGGCGGGTGATGGTAGATCAGCACTAAGGTCTTGCTTCTCTGGTCCGTGGTGCCAGGCCAGGGCTGGGGCCACATGGAGCTGCCACATCTCCCTCCCCGCAGCAGAGAGGGGCCAGAGTCTGGGCCGGGCGGCAGCAGGCCCGTCTTTCTCCCCCCACACCACCCTGGAAGTGTGTGTGGCAGGGGGTCAGCATGGGGCAGCAGCCCTGTGCTGGGCTAGAAGCCCTCAGCAACAAGAGGCAGGGCTAAGATCACTGGCCCCTTTTATAATCTCACCTAGCAGCATCCCTTAAGGGCAGGTACTTGGGGCAGTGTCACCTCCCCCCAGGACAGGTCACTGGTGGGGGGTCCTCTTAAAGCAACAGAACCTTTTCTTCATGAAAGCACAAATCTGTACGTCTGAAAATCCTGGTGATTTTCAAACTGCTACAGAAGGTTGTTGTGAGGTTCCCACAGTCTCTTCTCTTCTCCAGGCTGAAGAAGAGCAGCTAGAGATGACAGTGCCACGCCAGTCCAGTCGCCCTGGCATCTGCTCTCCCCAGTGCACTCTTCCGACTAGAGGGCCCTGATTTGCCAGAGACACTTATTCGGGTGGAAAGATGTCACAGGACTGTAGAATGCTTTGGGTTGGAAGGGACCTTTGCCGAAAGGCAAAGAACTCCATAGCAAACCCAAAGTACTTTGAGACCCAAAACCAAAGTCTCTGCCCAGGAAGTGACAACAGAAAAGATACCCTCCTCTCACTCTCTCTCTCACTTTGCTCTTCCCTGCAGGAAAGACTCAAGCACTTCTGCTTCCTCATCTCTATGGGGGTGCTTTTCGCTTCAGGGATTATTATCCACCTGTTCCTTCCGGAAACGAAAGGGAAGTCAATCGTGGAAATCACAGAAGAGTTCAACAAGCTCAACTTCAAGAAGCACATGCCGACAACTCCACATCACGCCTCACAGGATTACACCTTCTGCACCAGGCTTTGACCAGCCATTGGGACACTCGGTCTTTCTTAAAAGGAGGTTAAAAAGTGACTTTCGTGTCTTTCTGACTAACAAGTAGCTTCTAAAGGGACTGTCAGCTTCCATGTCTGCCGCTTGAAAGGTTCCCATGTTGCACTCCATTCGGGGCAGCTTAGAACAGGGATGACGGCCAGCGTTAACAGGATGGACTTGTGACTCGTGAGCGGTCTGGGCTTAACTTACTGACGTGCAAACCTCTTCTTAACGGAGCTGAGCACTGGAGCTGCATGGGGAATTTGCAAACACTCTGCTGACCACAGCGAAAGGGAAACCCTCTGGTTCCCTCCCGCACTCTGATTTCTGAGTGTGTTTTCACAACGCCAAAATGAGAACGGCGAAGTTCTTGGCTTGCTCTCTCTGGCCGGGGTTCAGTCCGTAACAGATTAAAGAAAAAATGTAGTGGAACAGGAGAGTAATTCTTTGTTTCTCTAGACTCAACTGAATCACCAAACCTTGCCAGGTTCCCAGGACCAAGGCTGTGTTGTCCTTGTGCTGAGTCTAGTCTGACAGACTTCAACCCTTTTGGACTGAAGTTTTCCATGTCAGCAGCCGTCCTCACTTCAACCTCATTTATTCTGTTTTCTAAAACACTCAGCAGTCTGGTTCTAAGCTCAGAGTGGTTCATGAAGAGGGGTGGGGAATAGATTCCCATACAGCTCTTCTCAAAGTATAGTGAGTTTCGGTGGCAGTGCAGCTAAAGGACTCGCGAGAGGAACCCAGTTGCTGTAGGACACAAGCAACCAGAAGCGTTTCAGATACTCTGTGGTGTCTTGCCTGTCGCCATCATCTTCTCAAGTCTGTAGGTCTTTCTCCAGGATTAGAATTCCCACTGATATCACATGAGCCACGAATCCCACGGTAGTTTAGCCACTGCTTTCCTTGGGCTACGTGGACCCGGTTGCTGCCAGGAGAACCACCCCGGCTGGAACTGCTGGCTGTCTTGGAATACCTGTTGCTTTACAGGGTTTCTTCTGAAAACATCTCTACGGTACCTTGCAGCAGGTACAACAGTCTGCCAGCAAAAGCATCCTATGCATTTCAGGGATGTACAGACTCCTCAGGCACCGTCCTCTGCGAGTGCAGACGTGGACTGACAGCTGTGCAGAGGACTGTGAATATTTTTTTGGTGCCTTGAACGTCGGGACAGACTCACACAGCTAGTCAAGACTTGCAGTAGGAGTGGGAAATGCAACTATAACATAAGGAACTTCTGAGGTGTTAGTTTAAGCATTTCCAACCACAACTTACGGTTCCACTGACAGTCTGTCGTCGGAGCTTTTGTCAGCATGAAGTGTATGCACAGGGGTGAGGAAACGAAGTAAACAAACGGGATGTGCAGGTCTTCCAGCATCCACGTTCAGTGTCCTCCAGCAGCCACTGTGATCTCTGTTGTAGCAGTGGATACCACAGAACTTTCCGTACTGATCTGTAGTCAACGTTCCTAACTCTTCTTCCTGCTGTGCACAGCTAAAAGGGTTTGTGGGTCTTGCAGGGCAGTGTGACCTTGTACCACAGGGATTAATTTCACCAGAAACCTTTTCTGAAATGTGCAAGCTCGTGGGATTTCTCTTTTCTTTAGAAGGTTTCTGGTGTTTTGGGTGTTTCCCTCTATTAATGAGAAACTTGCACAGTCCTAGCAACAAAGCAGTGATGTTACGAAGAACGTGAACAAAGTTAAGGCTCCCGGTGGAGCACGCGACACAAAACCCAGCACTAGACTTGCAGTGTGAAATTGAATCATGGAATGGTTTGGTTTGGAAGGGACCTCAGAGATCATCTAGTTCCAACCCCCTTGCCGTAAGCAGGGTCACTTTCCATCCAACCTGGCAGTGACACCTCTCACCAGACCAGGTTGCCCAGAGCCACATCCAACCTGGCCTTGAACACTTCCAGGGATGGAGCAGCCACAGCCTCCCTGTTCCAGTGCCTCAGCATCCACAGAGTGAGAAATTTCTTCCTAAGATCTAAATCTTCCCTCTTCTAGTTTGAAACCATCCCCTTGTCCTATCACTAGATGTGGTTTTGTCTCTGGTACTCCTTTGACCGGTGTATTTATGATCTTCCGAGGTCCCTTCCAATCCCTAACGATTCCATGATTTACTTCAACTCGAATGAGGTTGTTCAAAATGTGAATGAAATTGCTGCTTATTTTTAATTGGAAACGTTACAGGCAATAAAAAGGTACATTTCCTCGCAACAAAACTTCTGGCCTCCACAAACATTTATTTCTTAACGTCAGGATCTTCCTTAACAACAGCACGAAACAGCTGTTGGTGTGCTACCCTTCCGTGACTGGGGTTTTGGTTACTCTTGTCTTAATATTCACAGAATCACATCAGGGATTGGAAGGGACCTCAACAGATCATCCAGTCCAATCTCCCTACCAGGGCAGGACCACCTAGACCAAGCTGCACAGGAACACGTCCTTGAGGGACACTTAAGATTTCTCAGTAAGACATCATCTACATGACAGGAACTGTCCTGATAGTCAGAAGAGCTCAGTGAGTGTGTGGTGTTCCATGTAGCTAGCGCCCCATGTACCTTTTGGAGACAGCTACCAATATAGAAAGGAAATCTGTCCTGTTTCCAAAACAGAATGTTCTGTTCCTGAGCAGTGGTTCTGAAAGCATCATCCATTCCAGAGCAACTCCTGAAGTCTTCTGAAGCACTGAAGCAGCGCGGCATCGCGTAGCATTGCTGGAGTGTGTCTAGTGAGCCACTTGCCTGATCTCAGTTATTCATTAGATGTCATCAGGAAAGCCTTCCCCATGAAATCCTCCCATGAAGAGCAAGTTGATGCCCTATGGAACAGTAACGTGACAACAGAGCAGAACAGCCGTTCGGAGCACAGGTCAACCTTCGCCCGCGCTCGGTGAAGCAAGAGCTGTGTTCTGGTAACTGCCTGATCAAGGGGTGAAACAGCAATAAGATTTGGGTCAGATGCATGTGGGACATGGCAGAGACAAAGGGGACTTGGTCTAGGTGATCCTGCTCTGGCAGGGGGATTGGACTGGACGATCTTCCGAGGTCCCTTCCAACACCTAATGTTCTGTGATTCTGTGACAGCCCTTCCGAAGCTCCAGGAACGCTGCACCCGCATCTTCCAGCGACGTCAGCCGATAGGTAAGACGTGTCTCAAGTGCTGACTCTCACTGCGGCAGATACAAGCACTTTAAAACCGGATCTGCCCTGCATTCAGGAAGGCTTAGCGCATCTCTGCATATCGAGGACACACGTGGCAAGGTAAGTGACTAAATGGCCCTGATCCCGTGAGGTTTTTCTGCCCCATTCACAGCTGTGGCTAAAGGACATCAGTAAGACATCCGCTCTCTCCTTGTTGGCACTACGTACGGTGCTGAGCATCTGACAAGGGGGCCCTCGGCGCGGCGCTGGGTAACTAACACAATGATTCAATGATTCTAAGTGGGTGAAGTAGAACATAAGAAAGTCCGTGCAAGAGGCTGCCTTTGAGAAGGAGCGCGCCCCGCTCTACATGTCGTCACCTGCTTGTGTCTTCCCCCAGTATCATCTAAGCGAGGTAGATACTGGCAGCTAGCACGGCATTTCTTCCCTTTGTGAGATGCACATCACGTTATCTCAAGTGTTTATGGTTTCACAGAAGAGTAAATGGATTATTAGCACAGAGCACTGGAACAGGATGTCCAGGGCAGTTGTGGAGTCTCCTTCACTGGAGAAGTTTAAGACCTGCCTGGGTGTGTTCCTGTGCGACTTGGTCTAGGTGATCCTGCTGTGGCAGGGGGATTGGACTGGATGGTCTTTCGAGGTC
>JAOXOE010031889.1:0-11524 GCA_028565055.1 Phoeniculus purpureus
GTTAGATAATAGGATAAAGGTTGGACTCGATGACCCTGGAGGTCCTTTCCAGCCGTGATGATTCTGTGATGCTGTGAAAAATGAGAAGGGTTGCAACAAAAGGTTAATACTGATTGTTTCCTTTATCTGTGGTTAGAAAGTTAACGTACTTTGCTTTGGCAAAACAAAACTAAAAAGGATACAAACATCAGAGGAAAAGTTTAGATCTGGTGCTTAAAGATCTGGTCTAGTGGTGAACTTGGTAGAGTAGGGTTATTGGTTGGACTTGGTGATCTCAAGGGTCTTTCCCAACCTGAATGACTGTATGTGGAAAAAAAAAAATCAGGCATTTAAGCTGAAAGGATCCTTGAGAGACAATATAATCCCTTTCTCACCTTCCAGAAGGATTGGTCACTATTCATCCCTAATCTTAACAATGTACAAGGATCCTTCTCTCTGAGTGTCTCTAAGCAGCCTGTTTCCATGAATAAGCACTCCTTTAACATTAGACAGGTTTAGGGCACGTTTTTATGTCTTACTGTCTTCTCTAACCCCACCTTTCTGCACGGGAAGTCCAGGTCTTTTTCAGCCTTCCAAACAGAACAAAGAATAAAGAATAGAACCCTTCTCTTCCTAACAAACAAAGTACCAAGTTTCCATCCCTTCAGGATTTCACTTCCCCTCCACAGCTTCCCAAAGACTGATAATGACCCTTGGCTGATTCCAGTGGTTCTTTCAATATCCTGGCATAGGTGTCATGGGCCAGATCATTTGTTAAACTGCTTTAAGTGTTCTTCCAGTGCTCTAAGTTCAGCATTCATCCATTTATTGTCAATCTAATTAGCAGTTGGCTAGGGGGAAATTGGAGGAAGGAAGTTAAGAAAGCTTTAAATATTTCTGTATTTTAGTTTCCACCTGTCCACTACTTTCCCTCCTCAGGGAAAAAGGACATAGCCTGAAAAGGACATAGCCACATTCCAGTCATGAGAGCTGTCCCAACAGGTCTCTGTAATTGCCACCAGATCATAATCACCTGACTGGACGCAGATTTCTAACTTGTCCTGCTTATTCCCCATGCTGCATGCTTTGGTGTACAGGCATTTCAGGGAGCGAGCTGAGCAGTCCGATTTCACCCTAGGACAAGAAGAGGCCGCCTGGTTTTCATTAAGACCAGACCTCTGTCCCACTGGTGCTCACCCACCAACTATCCCACCCTGCTTCAAATCTAGTTTAAAGCCCTCTGAATGAGCCCTGCCAATTCCTGCCCCAGAACCCTTTTTCCACTCTGAGATAAACCTCTCCCATGTGGACCTCTCTGATCTGGGGTCTTATAGAACCAGTCACTATCAAAGAACCCAAAGTCCTGCCTGTAACACCAGTCTCGTAACTAGACATTAATGGACTGAGTTCTTCTATTCCAGCCCATGTTCTCACCCCAAAATGGAAGTAATGAAGAGAATACAACTTGTGCCCAGACTCTTTCACCAAATGTCCCTAAGCCTTGAAGTCTGTCTTCATTCCCCTCAGGCTACACAACACAGCTTCCTCCCCACCTGTTTGAAAGATCAGCAGTGGGTAATAGTCAGTTGGTCTCACCAGGTTAGGGACATCCTAGTGATATCCCTGATTCAGGCTTCAGGTAGACTCCCTATGATGAGGGTCAGCTCTGCATATTGGGCCCTCAGCTCCCTTTAGGAGCAAGTCTCCAATAACTAGGACCCTTCTCTTCTTTGTGGCCGTTATATTGCTGGAAGATTTCTCCGATTTATGCGACCTTGCTAGGACCTCCGGCATGGGTTCTCTGTCTTCTACATTCCTATTAGACCGGCTGCCTTCCAGTAGGGGCTTATATCTATTTCTCAGTGGCAACTAGGGAGGTGAGGCAGGCAAGGGTGGTGCTCGCCTTCTGCCACGGCCCTTCACTTGGCTCCACTCACCGCTTCTACTTGGGCTTCTGTCCTCCATCTGAGAAGTGCACGGTATAGGGGCCCCTAGATAATGGCTCTTATTTGGTCATTGTCCAGACTGCAGAGCCTGGCTCCACCAGTCTACCTCTATTTTAACCTCTCTAATGCTCCTGAGCCTTTGTACTTCCACTTGCAGCTTTTCAACCTCGTCTCGCAGCTGTGCCGCTCGTTTAAGCAAATAATCAACCTGCTCACACCGCACACAGCCAGGAAAAAGTGAGACAGTGCTACATCCCTGGCAGCCTGTCACCTGCACAGCCTCGTCTTGCTGGGGGACCTTTGTTTGGGTTGCCCCATCCATGTTGAGTGGTGACTGCAGTCTGGTCTTCCCCTGCTGCACTTTGACACCACAGGGGGTTTTTTTGCCCCCTGGCTGCTAGAGGCGGCTAGTGCTGCTGCTGCTCTGTGCGGTCTGAGCGCGACTTCCAGTTTTGCCACCTTTAAATATCCCACGGTTTGACCCCACTGCACTGCTTTCTGTTTTTTCTCATGAGAGATTCCGACCCCCACTGGCTCCCTCTTAAATCCCCCTGTTTAAAGGGACATCCAAATCACCCCAAACTCTCGATAAATAGCATTTAGGGACCAGGCACTGGCGCTGCCGCCATGCTTTGCATATTCTTGAAATGCACCAAAAGGGCATGTAAGTGACAAAAGTCAGCAGCAGAACCTGCAAACCACTCAGGAAAACTCCATCCCGTGTTGTCCCCAAATCATCATTTTGGGGCAGGATTAATTCTCCTTTAATGAGGCATCTGAATGTTAGCTGGCTGGGTCTGAGCCTAGTCCCTGTGATATCCCAGTGTCGGTGGAAAGCAATGCACACCTCCCAAGACGCACGATGAATCACAGACACACAGCGATGCTTTTTTCCAGAGCACCCTTCCAACATGCTCTGGAGAGACTTCTATGCAGTGTTCGCAGCTCTGTGCTAAAGCCCGTCCAGGGCTCTAGGGCAGATCTCTTTCACTGGTTAGAACCAGCCACTTTCTCCTGTGCTGTCTTTCCTAGCTTTTGAAGTGCTGTTTAACCTCATGAAGACCTTTCTTTTGATCCCAGTTAGGACTTACTTCTTTGAGAATTTGTAGAGAAAGACCTTGCTGAATTGTTCTGGAAAACCAAGGGGTCAGTCTCAACCTTTGTCCACACTAACCGATCCTTTCATTGACTTCCAGGCACAAGCTCAGCCCAGAAGCTAAGCTGACTCTTGTAGTATATTCTTTTGGGTTTCCACTGATCTCTCATTATTGCTTCTGTCATTTTTTACAAGACAAAATTTACCAGCAGTTTCCCAGGGCTTACCAGTTCCTTTAAGCAGCAGCTAGCATTACACTTTTCAGTCCTGAAAAGCTCGGCTCCTTCACCCTCCAGTTCCTGTAGCAGCCTTTGGTGAACAATACCTGCTCCTGATGACCTTGTTGATTCAGTCTATAAAGCTTCAAACCAGTGTTCGCAGTACTTACAAACTTACCTTTTCATCTTCGTTTTGAACTGGCTGGTTTCACAGAATCACAGGGGTTGTTAGGAGTTGGAAGGGACCTCTGGAGATCATCTAGTCCAAGCCCCCTGCTGAAGCAGCTTCACTTAGAGTAGGTCACAAAGGGCTGCAACCAGCTGGATTTTGAGTTTCTCCAGAGCAGGAGACTCCACAGCCTCTGTGGGAAGCCTGTTCCAGCACTCTGCCACCCTCAAAGTTGTTTTAACTCGTAAGATGGAACATCCTGTGTTCCAGATTGTGCCTGTTTCCCCTTGCCCTGTCACTGGGCATCACTGAAAAGTCTGGCTGCCCCACTTGACACCACCCTTTAGGTATTTACAAGCATTGATAAGATTTCCTGGCTTATGCTTCGATCACAGGCTTTTAAACACAGAGGTATTTGTCATACGAACTCACTGTCTTCAAAACCAGCCCACACTGGGCAAAGTACTCCATAGGTCCCTACGTCCCCATTATTCTGCCAGCAGAAGGGAACACAGAAAAGCTATGACCAAGCCTGAGAAAGAGGGGAAATAAAAAGGTGTTGGATATTTCTTCTGTGTTTTGGAAAGAGCATTGTGACCCCCACAAAAATCTGTAAGTCAGCTTTTCCCATGAGGATGGAGCTATCATCACTCCAGCTGCTTCCCCCTAGAAGAACAACCATCATCCCAGATGCTGACAGGGCCTGATTAATGGTGTGGGGTTCTTACTCATGCTCAGTCATCCAAGTGCTAAGCAGACATCCAGTAACTCTTTCACACTTACTCATCCAGGATGCCAACAAAGTTAAGCAATTCACCCTGATCACTTTTTCCTTCAGCCTTCAAATAGAGAAACATGGTTTGAGCACTCTGAGCTGCAGTTCAGACCACTTAAACAATTCCAGTTCAGAGCAACTACTTCATTATGGAATGACGGCCCTCAGGGCTCTGAGCTTTGGCTCAGACAGCTCTGCATCTGCAATGGCCAAGCCAGCTTTGACAGAAGGATTTCAGTAACAAGCACCTCAGCAGTACCAGCCACCAGGCATTTTCCAGCAGACGGCATGAAATTCAGGCTGCTGCCTCATCCATTCGTCCTGCAGAGCTCCCTCTTCCCTCTGCAGTGTTCTTCTTTATAACACATCTAACTTGTTTCTCTACACAGATGAATAACTGTCCCAGTTTTGATCGCCAGGGGTGTTCAAACACAATAAACCAGAAGGTAATATTAAAGAAAAATTATTAACAAAGAACAGTTAGAAAACGGGAAGGAAAAAGCCCAAACCTGTACACCTACCTAAGAGAAGACTCCCCATGAAGAACTGAGAACCACCTGCTCACCTTACAAACAGAAATGGCAGCTGGGTGGGAGCTAAGAGGGAAGACAAAAGGGGGCCACAAAAGAGACAGTAGGGCAGAAGTTCTAATGGATAGGGGAAAGGAAAAGGGGAAAAGACAAAAGAAAATGGGTGTGGGGATGAATTAATCAGGAATGAGGGGAAGATGGAAAAAAAATGCAAGGAAGGACAGTTCCAAGTTATTAGGTAAAGCATGGAAGAAGATTATCTTTTCACCAGGTCCACATGATGAGATGCTCCACGCTGGCTCAGGGAGCGAAGACGAAGTTGAGCCCTCCTAGGTGCCATTTATAGTGCCATGAGGAAGGGCTATCCACTGGTCCTCACATGGGTTCGTGTGATGAAATCTGGCTGGTTCCCTAAGCTGTCCTGTCGTATCAGGGGTCAGGAATTAACCCACAACAGGAAAGTGCCTGCATTGAAGTTATCAACACTATTGGACATAAAGCAAGCAACCGAGCCAACCATACCTCCCACCTCTGTGTCTGCAAACAGGTCATTTGGATTCAGCAGAGAGAACAAAGCTCCTTTGTTCTACAGAATTCCTCTTATCCTGCATGAAGATCTAACTTTCCTACCACCATCTCTCCTTACCTGTGGTTAGAGCAAGGATCTAGCTAAATACCACTAGTCCAAGATGAGCACAGACACTACCACACAGCCTAAGGACTGAGAACACCTGGAGGCTCTTGGGGCAGCTGCTCTGCGGTGCAGCAACTGAAGTAGTTGCTTGTTTTCCATCCCTGTGGTTATTTACAGACCATCACAGTGACTGCTCAGCAACGATCCTCTCACCACACTGCATGATCAACATTCGCACCACCACCCTCTGTCAGAAGCAACCTGCAGACAGCCTTGCCCGGCCTCTGGCAGGCTCAGACATCGCAGCTTGTCCCACAACTCGGCAGAGCTGCTTGCAGCAGGGGTTATTTTCAGTAAGTGCATTCATTTTTCAACTTAGAAAGGGGCCTGTCAGAAGGCTGGGGAAGACTGTTCACAAGGGACGACAGGACGAGGAGTCACAGTTTTAAGCTGGAAAAGGGGAGATTTAGGCTGGACATGAGGAAGAAGTTATTTAACCTGAGGGTGGGGGATCCCTGGGACAGGCTGCCCAGAGAGGTGGTGGAGGCATCGTCCCTGGAGACAGTCGAAGTCAGGCTGGGTGGGGCTCTGGGCAGTCTGTTCTAGTTAGAGATGTTCCTGCTTGTTGTAGGGGGTTGGACTAGGCGACCTTTGGAGGTTCCTTCCAACCCTATGATTCTATAACTTGATGACCTGGTCCCAACACTTCTGTGATAAGATAAGCTGTCAGGGAAGCCTGAATTACTCTCATCTACTATACCACCGTGCAATTAAGAGGGTCACAAAAATGATCCTAAAACCAAACTTAAGAGCAAGCTGAGTATGTCCAGGGCACGAGGCATCGTTTGCTCTTCCACAGGTGTGCGTTTTTTTACTTACAGCTCTCAGAATAGGGAAACGTCCCTACTCTAAAGGCAGCAAGACAGAAATGCAAAAAGCTGAAAATGAGCGGAAAAGGAGCCTAGATCTGAGCCAACATTTCCAAGTGCTAAATGTACATCATTTGCCAAAGAGTTCTACGTTCCTCATAGCCACAGGCTTTCATAGGGGGCAGGAGCAGAGACTCCTTCACTGTGCAGGATAATCACAGAAGGTGGAGATGCAAGCCTAGGCCATGCTGAAAAGGTTGATTCTGCTTAAGGTCATCCACCACGCTGGGTGAATTTGTCATCATCTTCTGTGGTTAGAAGGAAGATAGTAAGAGGGTGAACACGCATGTCCAATGGCGAGGTCACGTAGAAACTCATGTGGCTGAAGAGTGGCTGAACATGGTGTGGGAGTGACTATAGAGCTGGTCCTTCCTCTCATTTGTGCTGGTACCAAAGAAGAAATATTTTTGTGTCACAGAAGGAAGGAAACTGAAGACCACTTCTTTCTGTACAAAAATACAGTTCACTAAAACTGCACGCTATCACTTGGCCCTCACCAGCATGCTCACAGTATGCCTGTCTCACCAAATTCTGCACGTTGTCCTTCAGTCACAGACACACAGGGCATCCCATCTTTATTTGTAAACTTTTATCTGCCTGACTTTCCTAACACAGTGGACATAATTCTGGAAAACCTCTTCTTTTTAGGCATTCTTAGTGCCAATCTAAAACAGTTAAATCAGTTCCGAAGAAGGGACTTAAGTAGGCAAAACATCTTGAGAAAGATTTGGGCTTTTTAACAGAATTCCTACTTAATTTACCATTAGTTGTATCTCCAACAAGCCCATAAATGAACTTCCCCACTGTACCAGTCCTAGCCTCCCCTTGTTTTGCAGTAGCAACAAGCCACAAAAACCCACTTAGTCCTTAGGATCTTTCAACTGATGTTGTGTTGCTCAGAATCTACTCAAAGCTCCGATATTACTGCAAAGTTACAGCATTCTAACACAAACCCACACAACTAATTAAGATCTATATGTGTAAATATGAAATGTGGTTAAAGTCAAGAGCACCACACACATAGAAGGTTTCTGCAGGTATATGCCAACATTACCTCGTACAGAAAGAGCTGCTCCATCCATCTAGGATCCAAGGAACCAAACTATACACCTACTGCGTGGGAGGGATTCCGGTTTGCCATCCCTGCATCCTTCTCCATGAGTCCTGTGCTTATAAAACACACCAAGAATGTTACCTGGGGCATCATCTCCTCCTGCTGCCAGGTTATCTATGCAAGTGCCTAAATTCTAGTCTGTTCCTTTCTCCTGCTGACAAGTAAAGATGCTTCAGTGACCTTCTGGTGAATGTAGACTACCTCTCTTTATCCAAGGGTGTCGTGGGGTTCCACAGAGCACTGAAGGCATCCTGATATACTTCAATGCTGTAGGGAAGCAATTGCTGGACAAAGAGCAGGAATGAGAGAGGTGAAACGTGGCAAGATAAAGCATTGCAGCATGATGGATGCTTTGGTAGCACGAAAACGTGTGCGCTGGTTCCCAAACCAGTGACAGAACTGGTTACTGCCTGCTCTCCTCAGACACTAATGGAACTCTGCATTGGAGGAAATGCTGACACAAGTTGCCTTTGATTAATTATCTTTGGAGTATGATTCTTGTTTTCTGTTTCTCATAACCTGTGAGTCAATTTGTGAGTCTGCAGGTTGGCACAACTCAGAAAACACCATCTTCCCTGCCAGTGTTAGTAGTGAATGCAGACATCACCATCAGCCAAGTGCAATCCACTGAGCTTCTGCTTCATTTTCAGCAGGCTAACTGCAAACCAGTCTTCCCCTCAAATGCCTCCACTAAAGGTTCTCGTGTTTAAACAGTCAGCTTTAGACTATCTGGTCTGCTGCGTAGGCCAAATTCTGCCTGAGTCTTTCTGATATTATCAGAGTACGTTGGATCTCTAGGGATACTGTCACTACTTACTACAGCACCTACCCAGCCATACTGCAGAGGCTCCCTACTTGAAGCTGCGTCCTTCTTCCACTGAAAACCAACTACTATGAATCCTTTCAAAGAATCCACAAGTAGCAAAACTATTTCACTGGCAAAATGAGCAACTGGATTACTCCTTATGCCTTTCACACACAGTACGTAACTGCCACAGTTTAATATGGAGAAAATAACGGCCAACACACAATAATTGCGGATAGTTTCCTATGATGAGATATGCGCAGTTCATTGCTGCTGACCGACACCTGGTTGCTGATAATGGGAACATACATTAAAGCCTGTGGGAATTCTTGGTCATCTGAAGTGGTCTATGCCCTAAAACACAATGCAGAAAACGATCTTCATGGGAAATAAGAAGTGCAATAGAAATAAAGTTAAGGGACCTGTTTATTCGGGAGCTTTCTGCAAGCCAAACTGCTTTGATACAAAATGAGTTCAATGTTACAGTGCTACCATCCACTCAAGCAAAAGAAAACCTCACGTTTACGTGAATGCACTTGTACAGAACAGTTGTTTGGATATCCAGAAGGTGTCTGGCCTTGTTGAAAGCAATGGCACAGAGATGCTGCGAGGAACTGGGAGTATCATTATTGGCGAGTGCTTAATTAACTCTGTGAGTTCTCTGAGAGACACGGTATAAATAAGGGTTCTGTGAAGGTGGGGTTGCAATTCCTTAGTAGTTTTGATGCCTATCCGGTAGTGTTCGATTAATTAAACGTGTAGTTGTGTCTTTTGGCTTTCTAGTATTGTTTTTCTTTTTTTAAAGAAAAATCATGAGGTATGCTTTACTGTTAACTACTGACACAGCGACAGGCCTGTTCTGCTGAGGCTGCAGAGACTGACTGTACATTCAGCACACTGTACATTTGGCAACTGTTCTCAGTGTGCTCGCTACACATTACTGTGTACAACCATTAGTTTACATTAGAACTCTCCCCCCTTCTCACAGGATATGGCATAAACAAAACCTGACCAGACAGAAATTATACACATAGAATTAAGAAGACAAATACACAAATAAGGCCATCTGCAGAATTAAAAACCCACCTCTTGCGATATTTCACAATAATTTCTACATAATATTTTACACCTTATGAACTTAAATACTCAATGCAAAAGGAAAAGACCTTTATAGAACCAATCTTATTATCTCTTCAAGGACTTGTCCAATTTGCTGGCTAATGGCCTTCTCTGGGGAGTTGGGATTTTAGAAGGCTTGGCCGATCCTGGCCGAGAACCTGCTCGGGGTGTCGGTCTGCTTGTAGCAGGAACAGTCTCTGACACATCTGAACATACAGACTGGATTTCTGAAATGTCAAAGTCAGATGCGTCGCTGCCTCGGCGGCTACTTGACCTGCTGCCAGCCTTGCTTCCTGCTCGGCTTCCAGGTCTGCTTGGAGTTCTTCTGGTTTCTAGAAAGAGAGAAGACACCCATCAGCATTAGAAGGATAAAGACTGAAAAGGATTTGCAGCTCTTTCCCTAGGTCTTTGGCAACTCCAGGAATTCCTCATTGCACAAACAAAACTTAAGACCTCTGGCAGGCAAGCAAGAGGATGCCAGATCTCACACTGAAGAGAAGGAAATGTGAGATCAAGTGCTGAGACACAGTTAATTTGTCACTAGCACATCTCATTAAAAACCAATTATCCTGGCAACTTCTCTTGCCTTACTGCACACATAGAATGTATTCCTTCAACAGGCAGAGTCTTTCTTTTCCCTGACATTTTCTCAGCTATGAATTCAAAGAAGTCAGTAGTGTCTTGGCCACTTTGAGCATTCAGGATTTCTCAAGGTCTGTACCTTGGAGAAGCAGATGAATAGCTCCATTGTAATATGAGTGCCCTTTAAGTCAAGGCCATACAGTCGCAAGCTGCAAGAAAACAAGGGCAGAGCATGAGCTCTCCCCAACAAAGGGCTGAGCAAAGGAGCTCTCAGCCAGCCTGCAAAAGGGAAAGCCTGCTCAGACTATGTGCCATGAAGATAAAAACCGCAACAAAGAATCTCGAACAGAAAACTGTTAATGTAGTTGTTTGGAATTTTACAATTACTTATTCAGTGTTTTTGCTCTTGACAAATCTGGTTCCCTGTCTGTGTTGAAGCACAGCAAGCTGAAACTGAAACCTTGTGTTCATTTTTCAAATCACCTATGACTTAAGAGACATGTACTTTTCAAAGAGGAGTTTCCATTACTGCTTGGTATGCTCTGCAGAGCTGATAGAGCAGAATCATAGAATCATTAGGTTAGAAAAGACCTTTAAGATCATTAAATCCAACCCACTAACCAAACTCTACCAAAGCCAACTGCTAAAGGAAAGCCCACTCCCTAAGCTCCAGATCTACATGACTTTTAAAGATGTCCAGAGATGGTGACTCAGTCCCCTCCCTGGGCAGCCTGTGCCAAGGCCTGATGACCGTTTCCATGAAGAAGATTTTCCTAATGTCCAGCCTAAACTTCCTATGGTGCAATTTCAGGCCATTTCTTCTTCTCCTGTCACTTGTTACTGGTGAAAAGAGACAAGCCTCTCTACATCCTTTCAGGTAGTTGTAGACAGCAAAAAGATCTCCCTACTCCTGCTGGCCACAATATTTCTGATCCAAGCCAGGATTGTATTAGTCTTCTTGGCCACCTGAGTACACTGCTGGCTCACGTTTAGCCAATGATCAATCAATATCCCCCAGGTCTCTTTCTGTCTAGCAGTTTTCCAGCCATTCTTCCCCAAGCCTGTAAGATTGCATGGGGTTGTTATGACTCAAGAAGAAGACATAGTGCTTGGCCATATCAATTTGACTTATGCGATTAATCCAGCCTGACCAGATCCCTCTGTAGAGCCTCTCTAGTTTCCAGCAGATCAACAAAGCCACCCAACCTGGTGTCATCTGCAAACTTACTAAAGGTGCACCCAATCCTCTTATCCAAATAATCAGTAAAAATATTAAGCAAGAGTGGCTTAAGATGGGAGGGGAAGTGCGTGGAGCTGTCTTGGGTGTAATGGTCTAGCCTTTATACAGAGATGCTCTAAGGATCCTTGAAGAGTGCAACTTTGCTGCTTTCTACTTTCATACACTGTTTATAAAACTTCTAGGAAATACTCCATTAATAAGGTCATCTACAGCCGCTCCTTACAGTTTCTCTCTCACAAGAGAACTAGCCACAGTTAAGTGACCCCTTTGGTCCATCACAGCTGAGCATAAATGTGACAAACTGAACCCTTGGAGTAAAAGCTTCTTCTTCTGTCTCCTTAGGCTGACACACTGGAGGTACCCTTCTAAAGAAGGTTGCTGTCAAGAA
>JAOXOE010031890.1:0-11523 GCA_028565055.1 Phoeniculus purpureus
GCCTGGACTGGACTGCCCAGGGCAGTGGTGGAGTCCCCATCCCTGGAGGTGTTGAAGGCCAACCTGGCTGTGGCCCTTAGTGCCCTGGTCTAGCTGTTTGTGGTGATGTTAGGTCATGGATTGGGCTTGATGATCTTAGAGGTCTTTTCCTGCCTCAGTGATTCTGTGATCATGTTCCTTTGCTGACTTAAGATGAGACCCCAGAGCTATTAGTCAAAATTTGTCTTGGAGACTTTAAATTCTAACTCAAATGACAGTGTAAGATTCAGCTGCAGTTGTGAGTATGTTCAAATACTAGAGCAGAATCACTGGTGTAACCTGTGAGATCGGGGAAAGGCAAAACACTTGTGTGTTTTGGCATAGAATTGCCTGAGCTGTCACTACTTAGGGACATGGCTTGGGACTGACAGGTTAATTGTTAGACTTGATGATCTGAAAGATCTCTTCCAACCTAAACAATTCTGTGATTCCCATGCATTAATTTACAGCAAGAGGCCAGAGCAATGGGAATTGGAAACTGATAATCCTTCCAGCGCAGCCTGGCACTTCTCTGCACCCTCCAAAGTTACCTTGCCCAGAGTCCAAGTGTAGGAGGGTGCTTGTATGGGTGATCTGAAAGGCCAGAGCAACCTGCCAGGGCTGCTTATGTCCTTCAATGATCAGCTTCGTTCAAGCACAGGAAGATTTGCTTGAAACTCCTGACCTCTTTTGACCCTCCAATTTGTGCAGAAATGAGCTGTTTGCCATGAGTCAGCGTGTTCCGCCTGTATTTACTCTGCCTTTGCAAAAACCCCTTCAGCTAAAGAAGGTGCAGGTTGTGCAGGATGGCTCTCCAGAAGAAGGTACGTGTTGCTTCTGGTAGTTTTGTGTCCCTGCAGCAGATTTTCTGTGAGGAGATGTTGGAGATTTGAATAAAGAAGATTGATTATTTCTACCAGCAGGGCCTTGTTCAACAGAAAACCTCATGTTTCAGACTGCACCAAACGTTCCGTGTCCTGGTTCAAATGCAGCAAGAAATAAAATGAAATGAAAACTAAAACTTTAATAACACAACTGTCTTTCTGGTTCTTAAAGATCACTGATGATATCTTAGAGACTGAGGGGTGACCTCATAAATGTTGATCAATATGTGAAGGGTGGGTGTCAGGAGGATGGAGCCAGGCTCTGCTGGGTGTGAGCTGGAACAGAGGAGGTTCCACATCAATGTGAGAAGGACCTTATCCCTAGTGAGGGTGCCAGAGCCCTGGCAGGGGCTGCCCAGGGGGACTGTGGAGTCTCCTTCTCTGGAGTCGATTCAAACCCACCTGGCCATGTTCCTGTGTGACTGGATCTAGGGGACCCTGTTGTGGCAGGGGGATGGGACTGGCTGATCTCTCGAGGTCCCTTTAATCTCTAATGTTCTGTGATTCTGTGATTCTCCAGCTGAACCGCAAAGAAGGAACACACCTCCAGCTCCAGACAGTCGAGGACAGGAGGCTGTTTCCATCAGTACCAGGGGCAGTTGGGCCATGATCCTATTTCTATGCAGCATTAACACAGAAGAGCTGCCCCAGTGGTGATAACGAACAAACACTGAATTACTTACAAGGGCTTTTTTCATACCATGAATCACAGAATCACAGAACATTAGGGATTGGAAGGGACCTCCAAAACGCATCCAGTCCAATCCCCCTGCCACAGCAGGATCCCCCAGATCCAGTCATTAGGGATTGGAAGGGACCTCGAAGGATCATCCAGTCCAATCCCCCACCACAGCAGGATCCCCTAGATCCAGTCATTAGGGATTGGAAGGGACCTCGAAGGATCATCCAGTCCAATCCCCCCACCACAGCAGGATCCCCTAGATCCAGTCATTAGGGATTGGAAGAGACCTTGAAAGATCATCCAGTCCAATCCCCCTGCCTCAGCAGGATCCCCTAGATCCAGTCATTAGGGATTGGAAGGGACCTCCAAAGATGATCCAGTCCAATCCCCCACCATAGCAGGATCCCCTAGATCCAGTCATTAGGGATTGGAAGGGACCTCCAAAGATCATCCAGTCAAATCCCCCTGCCACAGCAGGATCCCCCAGATCCAGTCACACAACTGAGGGAAGGGTGTATGAAAAACAGCAAAACTCACCACCCATTCTTTGAATATTGCAGTTTCCAAATCTTCAGGAGGATATTTAAGTGAAGACCCATTCCTTTCCCACCAACCTCACCCAGTGCTGCCCTTTGAGCAGGAAATTCAACCTTGTGCTGGTCTGCAAGTACCCAGCCTGGCCTTGCCAGTAGCAGGTCAAACAGCCTGCAGCTATTTTTGCTAGACAAACAGGACCTTCCACAGAATATCTGCAGATTCTCATATCAGTTCCTTATACTGACATTCCAAATGGAGACAGAGACAACAGGAGTGTCTCCAACTCTTCCTCTTCCTTCCCATTCAGCCCCATCATTCTGGAAAAATGAGGTATCTGGCTGCTGGTGCTGACATCGGAGGCTTCAGCTGCTAAGTGAAACATATAAGGCAGCTGTGGATGAGGAACCTTTAGTCACTGACTGTGACAAATGGATTGGAGGCTGGTGCCCCCTCATGAAAATAAAGAAGGATCTCCTGTGCCAGGCAATCTGTAGATCCTTCACGGCAGACACTCAGCCCTAACAAGCTGAATAAATAAGACACGGGGTGAACGCTTCAGAGCTGTGTGGTGCAAACAAGAGGAGGTGGTCGCAGGAGCTGTTTACTACTGGAATAGTCTGGTTTAAGGACTAAAACATCAGCAACATTACCTTCATTTATTGTATTAAAAGAAATTCATGAAGTTAAGGGATGAAGTGCAAATATTTTAGCGCTAATTACACAGAATCTCAGAACATTAGGGATTGGAAGGGGCCTCGAAAGACCATCTAGTCCAGTCCCCTTGCCACAGCAGGATCATAGAATCATAGAATCATTAGGGATTGGAAGGGGCCTCGAAAGATCATCTAGTTCAATTCCCCTGCCAGAGCAGGATCATCTAGACCAAGTCACACAGGAACATGGCCAGGTGGGTTTTAAATGTCTCCAGAGAAGGAGACTCCACAACCCCTCTGGGCAGCCTAATTGCTCTAACCAGAAAATCTCGCCTCTTTTCCTGACCAAAGCAGCAACACCAAAGAGATTTAGAATAGAAAATACACCCCAGCAGACTGTGAGCTGGAAAGAGTTTCAGAATCATAGAATCATTAGGGACTGGAAGGGACCTCGAAAGATCATCTACTGCAATCCCCCTGCCAGAGCAGGACCAAATGTTCTGTTATAGAGGAAAACTAACCCTCACTCCTTCCTTTTTAGCGTCTTATACTGACTCTCTAGCAGTGTGACCTTCACTTAACACACCTGCTTCCCAGGCAATGCCCTGCCTTCCCCTCCATCCCCACACACTGGTGCTTGTTTTGAAACCATCACAGTGTCTTGACTGCTAGGGGACATCCCTGTGGCAGGGACCTGCCTTCCATGAACCCATGTTGGCTGGACCTTATCACCTCAGTATCCTGAGGCAAAACGGCACTCAAGATGGTTTGCTCAAGTGTTTTCCCTGCCACTGAGATCAGACTCACAGCTCTGTAGCTCCCCAGATCCTCCTACGGATTCTTCTTGTCCAACCACCCTGCTGCAGCACGAGGGGCTCAGAACATCCAAGAGAAACTCCTCATCGGTGGCAGCACAACTCACTGACACTACCCCAAGCACCTGTTTGCAGAGGGTCTCTTTTTCACGGAGATATTTGCTTCTCTGTGGAAATGAGTAAATATTTGCTCTGCTGTGCCAGCTGGATCTGGGGAAAGCGCCTCTCGATTGCCTCAGCCTTTCAGCGAGAGGAGAAGGCTGGCAGAAGGTGCCTATCTCGAGTTCACATGTGCAACACTCATTGGAAGGTACAACTACTGAGAACAGCTTCAGAACATAAATGGGATCACCAGAAGCAGACACTAAACTCACTTTCAGCCTGTGGATTTTACATCAGGAATTGCACAGCTCCTCTTTTAACTCTGTGGGTCCTGAATCCTTCAGGAGAGCAGGACAGGCAACCAAAACAGTTGGGTTATTACAAAGGGGAGGGATGTCTTATAATGGCAAATTGTATGGGTGCCCTGTTAGACTTCAAAGAGAAAGATCTATGTCGAGATGTGATGGGAATTGGTGTTTATACCAAACTGATCACCCAAACCCCTTTCACCATCACAAGGTGAGTTATGGGATAGAATCACAGAATTATTCAGGTTGGGAAAGATCCTTGGGATCATTGAGTCCAACCAGCAACTCTACTCTACAAGGTCACACCTAAAACAGATCCCCCAACACCACATCTAAGTGACTTTTAAACTCATCCAGGGATGGAGACTCAACCCCCACCCTGGGCAGCCCATCCCAGTGCCTGACCACTCTCTCCAGGAAGAATTTCTTCCTGATGGCCAGTCTGACCCTCCCCTGGTGGAGCTGGAAGCCCTTCCCTCTGCTTCTGTCACTAATGACCTGTGAGAAGAGCCCAGCACCAACATCTCTACAGTGTCCTTTCAGATAGTTGTAGAGAGTGATGAGGTCTCCCCTCAGCCTCCTCTTGCTCAGACTAAACAGCCTGAACTCTCTCAGTCTCTCTTCATCAGATTCATGGATGGACCACAGTGGTTTCTCTTCATTACACGAAGCAACACACAGCACTTGACACCAGGATTTCAATCCATTGCAGGTACAGGACAACAACTCAGACAACTGCTGTCTCTTGTAGCACCAGGGGTATCGCTTCACCGGAAGTGGCATGCCTCAGCCTTAATGGTGCAGGCAAGAAAACACCCATCACAGCTGTCATCTAGCTTCCAGGCACTGCTTTAGTGACACTAGGACTCTTTTTACACAGGAAAAAGAACTATGTGTGTCTTTTTACAGAGGAATCACTAAACATTAGGAATTGGACGGGACCTCGAAAGATCACCCAGTCCAATCCCCTCACCACAGCAGCATCCCCTAGATCCAGTCACACAGGAACATGGCCCAGCAGGTTTTAAACATCTCCAGAGAAGGAGACTCCACAACACCCCTGGGTAGCCCCTGCCAGGGCTCTGGCACCCTCCCTGAGAAGTTGTTCCTTCTCACATTGATGTGGAACCTCCTCCGTTCCAGCTCACACCCATTGTCCCTTGTCCTATCATTAAATGCCCCTGAGCAGAGCCTGGCTCCATCCTCCTGACACCCCACGTTTTCCATATTGATCAGCATTAATAGAGTCAGCCCTCATTCTCCTTTTTTCCAGGCTCAATAGACCCAGCTCCTCCTGTGTTCATGTAAAAACAAACCTTATAGCAAAGTGACCCGTAGAAGAGCAGTTGGAAAGACTGACTCCTGGAACAGGTTACCAAATAGTCCACCTGAAGAGAAGAAAACCAACTGGAAAGAAGTGGGTTTATATGACTGGATAGAGGAGTTCAGTCTCCAAATTCCCTCCAGTGCAGAATTGCTTCCTTTACATTTGGCATCACTGCCTCTGTTAAAAAACCAGACAACTTCATGCCAACAGCTTATCTTCCCATTAAAACCATTATTCACTACATTTATCACTCGGAGGCTTTATCTTCAAAGTGACGGACTTGCCCGATCCATAATCTCATCTTTCAAGCTCAAGATCTTCGTCAGACTTCATTAATTGTGAAATCACACTGGGGAGGTTCGGATGTCTTTGCAAGCCCTCCTTCCCCCCTCCTGCTACTGCCTTTTTGTTCTGCAGGAAGCACTAGGAAACTTTGCAAAGTGCCACAGGGAGGAAACTGCGATGTTAAGGCTTTTCAGATTATCTTGCGAGTTGTGGTCACGCTGTAACCCCCCTCCAATGGTCTCTGCATCAAGATTTTAGCTGAATAACTGGAAGGATTATTGGCAGCTAATATCAGGATTTCGAGATCTTGAGTGAAATACAGTGGAGTGAGAACTGTCAGTCTGATTTTGATGCTGGGGCCTCTGTGTCTCTCCAGTACTACTTGAATGCTTTGACATAGTCACAGCTATGGTCTAGTTCAGCACTATTCCCGAAGTCATAAAATCATAGAATCGCAGAACGTTAGGGATTGGAAGGGACCTCGAAGGATCATCCAGTCCAGCCCAATCCCCCTGCCACAGCAGGATTCCCTAGATCCAGTCACACAGGAACATGGCCAAGTGGGTTTGAAACATCTCCAGAGAAGGAGACTCCACAACCCCCATCAGCAGCCCCTTCCAGGGCTCTATCACCCTCACTGGGAAGAAGGTCCTTCTCATATTGATGTGGAACCTCCTCTGTTCCAGCTCACACCCGCTGCCCCTTTTCCTACCACAAGATGCCACTGAGCAGAGCCTGGCTCCATCCTCCTGACACCCACCCTTCCCATATTTATAGACATTACTGAGGTCACCCCTCAGTCTCCTTTTCTCCAAGCTCAAGTGCCCCAGCTCCCTCAGCCTTTCCTCAGCAGGGAGATGCTCCTCTCCCTTCATCATGTTTGTGGCTCTGTGCTGACCTCTCTCCAGCAGCTCTGTGTCCTTCTGGAACTGAGGTGGTCCAGAACTGGACACAGTACTCCTGATTCTGTCACTGATTTCTTCCAAGAAATGCTTAATGTTTCATGCCTGCTGCTTTGGATACATATTCAGCACCTTACAGGTTATATTTAATACGTCAGAAAACCAGACTCAAAATACTAAAGAAGGAACCACTTAAACTCTTATCACGTTAACCACAAGACACTTTGTTTTGAAACCTACCTGGACATGTTCCTGTGAGACTTGGTCTAGGTGATCCTGCTGTGGCAGGGGGATCGGATTGGATGATCTTTCAAGGTCCCTTCCAATCCCTAATATTCTGTGATATAAAGAGAAAAGCCTATGAGTGAAAAACCATAGCAAATTTTTCCTCTCAGTTTAAGCACCTCTAACCTACAGCTAAGAACGCTAGGGAGCATTTTAAGATCGCCATATGAATATTTCTGTGCATATATTCAGCTAGCAAGGAAGTTCAGCTGAAATGAGTGGGAGGCTCTCCCCTAAATTGTCTTGTTCTTTCCTTATACAAAAAGCTCTCAGTCTGCTCATAGTTTGAAAATGCACTATGCTGCTACTAGTAAATAAAAGACTCTCTGTGCTTTTCCCCCAATTCAAATCCCAGGAGCCGAGCGACTTTATCCAAGAGTCATGTAAAGAGTCTTGTGAGCAAACTGTTGAAAAGCCTGTCA
Source organism: Phoeniculus purpureus (assembly GCA_028565055.1). NCBI lineage: Eukaryota > Metazoa > Chordata > Aves > Bucerotiformes > Phoeniculidae > Phoeniculus > Phoeniculus purpureus. The sequence goes on from JAOXOE010031890.1 coordinate 7,221, forward strand.
GGAGTAGATGAAGTGAATAGGTCAAGTACAGGTCAGAAACAATTCAGCTTGCAGGGCTTTTAAGTTTTATAGAAGGCAGCCTTCATTTGTCAGAAAGTCAATGGGACAAAATATATTATGTAAGTAGCTTAGGGTCAGTTGCTTCTCTTGCGGTGTGCGGATAGAATCGCAAACAAACCCACAACGTTCCATATTATCATGCAAATAAATCACAGCGGGCACAGACTTCAAACATCCTGCTCTGTGATTTGCAAAACCAGTCATTTTTGTCTTCTACCTAATGCACCCATGAAATCAAATGGTTCTGATTTTAGTTAGAAATCTCAGATGCAAGCAAGACAGTTTCATGGAATCACAGAATCATTGTGGTTGGAAAAGACCCCTGGGATCATCGAGTTCACCCCTAAACCAGATCCCCCAGCACCACATCTAAGCGTCTTTTAAACTCATCCAGGGATGGGGACTCAAGCAACCACCACTCTGCACAGCACATGCCAGTGCCTGACCACTCTCTGTGAAGACCCAAGACCATCTTTTGTGACAAGACAGACACCAGCAGAAATGCTTTAGCTGCACTTGTGTTCTTTCATTTAAAGCAAAGAGAAGAACATTATCTTACCTACCAGTCCTAACCCTCCCAGAATAGTTGAAACCCTCCACTATTTACACAAGGGAATGTCTTACCTCCATTTTAAGAATCTATAATCCAGATTATCAACCTGCTCAGCTTTTACTCAGGACAAGACTAACTGCTCTCAGCCTAAATTTAAACCTTCTCAGGCTGCTTTCAATCCCCCTCACCTGTGCTGGGCATGTATGGACCCTCGTGTCAGCTGGGTGTTATCAGGGTGTGATAACCCACACCCTTGTCTTTATTTTGCTACTGATTTTCCTGAGACCAGTGGATAAGATGAAGGTTTTTATATTTTAATTCTTAGTGTTTGATCTTCTGGCCATATTAACCCCAAGTGTGATTTAAGAGACTTTACAAGTTCACCCCTAAACCGGGTCCCCCAACACTACATCTAAGGATCTTTTAAAATCCCCCAGGGATGGGGACTCAACCCCACCCTGAGCAGCCCATTCCCATGCCTGACCATTAATGAGGTCACCCCTCAGGCTCCTTTTCTTCAAGCTCAAGAGACCCAGCTCCCTCAGCCTGTCCACTCCCTTCATCATCTCTGTGGCTCTGCTCTGGACTCTCTCCAGCAGCTCTGTGTCCTTCTGAAACTGAGAGGCCCAGAATGGGACACAATATTCCAGCTGTGGTCTCACCAGGGCAGAGTAGAGGGGGAGAAGAACCTCTTTCTTTCTGCTAACCACCCCCTTTTTGATCCACTCACTGGTTTTGGTTTTTAATTTGTTGTGCAGCTGACCTTCCTGTTTTTGAAAACCACCTCTAAACATATTTTTCAATCTTCTTACTCACAAAGTTATTTCTATAATTGCCTGTGTCCTCCAATGTTGGAGAACAAAGCCAAAGAAGAAAATCTTAGTTAGCTGATGGAAAAAAGGTCTGAAGGAGTTGCAGTAAATGGCTTTTATTTTCTCCAGAGGTAACATTTAGAACGGTTTTATTGTTCATTTGTCTACATGAGCAAACTGTTACTTGTCCTGAGTTTGGTATAGGACATTCCAGAAAATCCTGGCTTTTAGCCTTTCCTCTTAAGATAGATGTTCCAGTACAGTCATCTTTGTACAATCATCTCCTGTGTGATCATCTTTGTAGCCCTCTGCTGAAGTCTCTCCAATGGTTCCCCGTCCATCGTAAACTGGGGAGCCCGGAACTGGACTCAAATATAGCTTCACTAGAGTAGAGTGAGGAAGACAACCTCCCTCAATCTGCTAGTCTCAATCCTCTAAATGCACCCCAGGATGTGATTGGTCTTCTTGGCCACAAGGGCACACTGCTGTCTCATGGTTGACTTGTTCACTAGAACTGCTAGGTCCTCTGCAGAAGATCAACTCTTAACCTGTAGTGGTGCACTGTGTAATTCCTACCTGAGTGCAGGATCCTACACTTGCCCTTGCTGAGCTTCATTAGGTTCCTCTCTGCCCAGTTCTCCAGACTGTCCTGTCCACTCTGGATGGCAGCACAGCCTGCTGGAGTGACACCCACTTCTCCCGGTTTTGTATCACCAGCAAACTTGCTGAGGGGACACTCTCTCCCTTCATCCAGGTCATTGACGAGGATGTTGGACTAGACTAGACACAGTACTGAGCCCTGGGCAACACCACTAGCTATAGACCTCCTACTCGTCTCTATGCCACTGATCACAACTCTTTGAGCTCTTTTGTTCAGATAGTTTTCAGTCTATTGTATTGTCTACTCATCCAGCCCACAATTCCTAAGCTTACCTGTGAGGACGTCATGGGAGACTGTGTGGAAAGCCTTGCTGAAGTCTAGGTAGACGACATCCCATTCTCCTCCCACATCTACCCAGCTAATAATCATAGCAGGCTATCAGATTGGTCAAGCATAGTTTCTACATGGTGAATCCATGCTGACTCCTCCTGAAATCCAAGCATAGTTTCTACATGGTGAATCCATGCTGACTCCTCCTGAAATCCATCTTTTCCTCTAAGAGATGGCCTCCAGAATCACAGAACATTAGGGATTAGAAGGGATCTCAAAAGATCATCTAGTCCAATCCCCCCGCCACAGCAGAAAGAGCTGTTCTGTCACCTCTCTAGGGATGGAAGTAAGGCTGACCAGTCTGTAGCTACCCAAGTCTTCCTTCTTACCCCTGTTGAAGCCTGGCTTTCCTCCAGTCCTCAAGCACCTTTCCCAATCTATTGCTAAGCTAAGATAGATATGGACACGTTCCTGTGTGACTGGATCTAGGGGATCCTGCTGTGTCAGGGAGATTGGACAGGATGATCTTTTGAGGTCCCTTCCAATCCTTTATGTTCTGTGATTCTGTGAATGTCATAGTAAAGAAAGAAAACAAGTTCTATTAACAGAGAGTAAAGAAAGAGTTAGAAGGCAAAGTCACGGCTCACTGCCCAGTGATGTTTCAGGCCTCCCTCACTCTCCTGACTTCAACACAGCTGCACTGCTCTAGTGCCGCAAAAATGCCGCGAAGATACCGATCTTCTAGAAGAGATAGAGAGGAGAGAGAAAAGAAATTGTCTTTCACCAGGTCTGCTTGGCAGACACACAGATTTTTGCCGTAATGAGTCGCTCCTGCAGCAAATCCAGAAACCCGAGAGACAGATCTGTTCTGCATTCCAGTAATTTTTTTATGGTAAAATAGGATTATGGAAGGGGATATCTGCCTCTTGCCTGCCCCATGTAGGAAAGGTTAAAGATCATCCTGTTACAATAGTCATGTATGATTTTAAGTCGTGTTTTCTAGTACGGGGGAAGAAAAAGAAGGAAGTGACTATTCATTTACACAAAAGGCAGACTAAACCCTAAAAGCCTACCCAGCTAAGGAATTAGCCAATGCATTCAAAAATGCATAAGAAAGAAAGAAAACATCTTACTTCCAATCCAAGGGTCTTTTCCAACCTGAATGATTCCGTGATTCTATGTTCACACCGACTCTACTGTGACATTAAAATGGCAACAGGCTATTTTCAAATCAGTGAGCTTCTAATCTACAAAAAACAACTTCCCAAGCCAAACCTCTGTAGACAGGAACTTTCTGTGAAAGACGTATTTGACAACTACTGAACAAAAACACTTTGCCATGAGACACTACCATCTGTTTACTATATTTAATGTACGGGTCTCTGTGCTGTTATTGGAAGATTTTTCCTGTAGCAAGGCAGACCGGGTAGGTCATATACACACTAAATCCTTGTACTGCAAAAATGTGTGCAAGATGAAATGTAGAAATATGGTATTTGGGGAAGATCACAAATTCTCTCTCTGGCTGTTGTTCAGAGACAAAAATTACATACGTTTCACTGTTTTGACTGTGTAAAACTCACTGGTAGGAGAGGACAAGGTATTTTAATGTAATTTCTGACACTTCTACTTTGCTGGCACACCCTACCAGTTTGAGAAATTGGAAAGAAACTCCAGATCTTATAGAATCATCCAGGTTGGAAAACACCTTTGGGATCACTGAGTCCAGCCATCAACCCTACTCTACAAGTTCATCCCTAAACCAGACCCCCCAACACTACATCTTTTAAACCTATCCAGGGGTGGTGCCTCAACCACCTCCCTGGGCAGCCCATTCCAGGGCCTGACCCCTCTCTCTGAGAAGAATTGTTTCCTGATGTCCAGTCTAACCCTCCCCTGTTGGAGCTTGAAGCCCTTCCCTCTGCTTCTGTCGCTAATGACCTGTGA
>JAOXOE010031891.1:0-11523 GCA_028565055.1 Phoeniculus purpureus
TGTTAACCAGCTATCTTGGGCCCCTTTACCTGCCAGTACCCTGTCCCATGGGATTTCCCCCAGCAATTGCTTGAAAAGGCCAAAGTTGGCCCAACTGAAGTCCAAGCTTTTGATTCTGCTAGGTATTCTGTTCCTACCACATGAAATCCTGAACTCCACCATCTCGTGGTCACTGCAACCAAGACTGCCCTCAACTTTCACTCCTTCAACCAGACCCTCCTTGCTGGTGAGTACAAGATCCAGCAGCACCCCTCTCCTAGTGGGATTCTCCACCATTTGCAGTAGGAAGTTGTCACCAATGCACTGGAGGAACCTCCTGGACTGTGGGTGACTGACTGAATAGGTCAGTTGTGTTCAGTTCTGTGCCTCTCACTACAAGAAGGACACAGAAATGCTGGAATGTGTCCAGAGAAGGCCAGTGAGGCTCCTGAAGGTCCTGGAGCACAAGTCCTACAAGGAGTGGCTGAGAGACCTGGAGTCATTTAGCCTTACTACAACTACTTGAAAGGAGGTTGGAGCAAGGAAGAGAACAGTCTTTTCTCCCTGGTGGAAAGAAATAGGACTAGAGGGAATGGCTGCAAGCAGCACCAGGAGATGTTTAGGCTAGATGTCAGGAAAACTTTTGTCACTGAGAGTATTGTTGGGCATTGGAACAGGCTGATGAAGTGGTGAGGTCACCGTCCCTGGAGGTATTTAGATGATATGTGGACCTACTACTTAGGAACATGGTTTAGTGGTGACCTAGCAGTACTGGACTGAACATCAGACTTGATGATCTTAAAGGTTTCTTCCAACCAAAGATATTCTGTGAATCTGTCATCTCTGCAGAAGCCACAAGAAGGATGGGACAAACACTAACCCTTTATCTGAGAGGAAGAGTGAAATCTTTGAATGAGTGATGCTGGTGAGCCTAGCATACAGTCTTTCCTCCCACCCAATGCAACCAGAAGACACAGAAGACAGTATTTTGAGACCTGAAGCCTCTGCCTGTGCCATCCCTCCCTTGGATATGGGGAGCTATCACAGAGCAACAGCTCTTCTGCATCACTCTCACTGGAGCCATGTAAACATCATACCTCTTCCAGCCTTTACATTAAAGCAATTCATCAATGATATCTTAATAATATTTAACAGATGCACACACCTCCCTTGAGCTCAATAAATACATTCTAGGCTCATCTCCTATCCCTCTTAAAAACACTAGTAAAAGAACAGAAGGGAAGGAAAAAATAACCCCAGATGGAGTGCAATGCCCCGTGGGGCGAAGGTTTGGTCTCAGAGCCTTCCTCACGCTGAAACCCCTGTGAGTGAAATATGTCTCACTTGGGGCAAGAGGTAAAGAGGTGGTGATCTATCAGCTGCTAAAAGGCATCAGCACCAGGCAAGGAAAGGGAGAAGCAGGCCCTGGGGGGACAGGCAGGGACCACTCAGCAGCACAGGCAACAGCTCTAGCAGCAAAGGCGTTTACAGAGGCCATTAATCCTCATGTTTCTAGGTCTGGGAGGACCATCAGCTGGGATCAGGCAAGAGCTTTCTCTCCTGCATCATGCAGCATTGGTGCCAAGGGCCTGAATTATGGTGCTAAGTAGTACAGGGGAGAAGGGCTCCATCTTTTGAAATACCTAGCATTGACTCACCATCAAAAACAGTGTCTCGGGCTGCATGGAGGACTGGACTGCGACCTCCAAGCCTTGAAGCAGCAGGATGGCTGCAGGTGGCTGCAAAACTGATGTATCTAAATACATTGCATTTAGGTTTCCAGTACCCTGTGAGGAAAGATGGGATGATATCCTTTCTCGAGCAGCAGCAGAGGTCCACAGGGATCACAAAAAGCCCCTGAATGCCAAAGGAACAACCTAATTTCTAGCCTTCCCCCTGTCCTTTCCCCAGGAGTTCCTGATCCATGAGAAAGACTACGCTTCAGGCACCCCCTTCACCTCTTGTCCTGTTTTTCCCATCTTCCACAAGGACCTTGACTGTACTCTGTGCTTGTACAATGTTTAGCAGCTAAAACCGTTTCCCATGCATAGCTCAGAGGCACAAGCACAACAGTACTACAAACAATAAAAAAAACCACAAACACAGTGTAGTTTCACTGAAGAAACCTAACCACATGCGAGCAGGGGGAATTCAACTTTTGGGTGGAAATAAAAGTGTAAAGCAAACCTCTTAAGGCTAATGAAATTTTCCTGGCTGTCATCGGGGCTAGTAAAAAAAAAAGGCGAGGAGGAGGGAGCTTTTGCTGTTGATTTTGCTATTTCCTCAAGCCGGTAATTATTTCCGTCACTTGCTTTAAGCTCTCACACCTTAACCTCAGAGGCTACAAGGATCCCACTTTGTGTATTTACTGGAGACACTCTGACAAGGTTCATTTAGACACAGGAAACTTCTCTGTACTTTTATATGGGCAAAGTCATAGGGGCAAACTGTCATTTCCTTTGGGAATTTGAATTTATATGGGCAAAAAGTCAATTCCTGGTACAATGTCACTAGATGGGCATTTTTAACTTCCTCAGTTTTGCTTCTTATACTGTCATAGTTTCAGATTATTAGAAAGAGATGGGAACATCATCCCCCCACACACCCCCCCCATGCAGTTTGCTAGCCTGTGCATTTAATTGACTGATGATCTTGCTTACATCTGATAAAATGGGATCCACAGTTAGGACCCAGGTCATCCAGGGACATTAACACACATCAAAAATGATCATTATGCTACATGAAGCTTCGGATGTTGAGCTCACTAAACCATCAGTTACCTCTGTATTATCTTAGCTATTTACAGATCCTCACCAGCTGTGAAGAGTTCAAGGGGTACAGCTGGAGATAAACTCTTGGCCTTTTTCTGAATGGAGCAGCCATTCCAAATGGAGTGGTTGAAGTAGGAGAACTGTGACATCCACAAGGTCATTGAGAAAGGTCATTAACAGGGCAAAATGGCACTTGACAAGTCAGAAAAAAAATCCCTGTGTTAAGAAAGGTGCAACATGTCTGTAGTCTAGTCGAGAGTACTGAGTGAGCAGATGGCTTGACTGCAGCACTACCAACTCAGTTGAAATGGTTTCACGGCTGTGAATATCTTAGAGAAACCTGTTTGCAACACCCACCATGGTACATATGCTTAAATCATACTCTTGACCTGACAACTACACAAACAGAATCCCCTTTAGAGGACTGTCTTGTAGCACCTGTCAAAGATCCTCCTGATCCTCTGACGCGAGGTCTAAATGAAGAGATGGGGAATCTAATACCACACCCACATGCTGTCTAACCCCACAGAGAAAACACAGGCAAAGCGAAATCCTTCACAATCTGTCATCCACAACCAACCTGCCAGAAAACAGAACTTATCTGTAAATACACTGTAGGAAGGAAAATGCGTTGTTTCTGCGCACTGAAAACATGCTTCCATCAGGAGCGAGCACCAAAATGTGCACAAGGTTAGCCAGCAGTAAGAGGGTCTCCAAAGCAGAGCCCTCAATCCTTTCCACGTTAAGCATTCAGCGTGGCTTGAATCAGTTTTGCCAGTGTAAAGTGTATGTTTTCTTCATCAAGGCACGGTGTTAAGCAAAGTCTATGCTTTGCCTTGCCTTTCTTTTGGGATGGACGTCAATCATCAGCTGATCTAGTTCTCTGGAAGACTGCAATAACGGTATCAGAGGCATTTTGTGTGGGAGTATTTCTGGATTTATCACTGGTTGGAGGTGGATTTCTGCAGAAGATTGTATCTTTTACACTCTTTCTGGTCAGAGCAGCAGAATTTGACAGTCTCAGTCTAGAAATCTTTCTTTCCATCTCCATCATTTTAATTAACAAATGTTGAGATGCAGAGTTCAGTTTCTTTTCCTAGTTATGTCCAAAGTCCAACATAGTGGGGCTTTGCTGATCACAAGAGCTTCCAAGTGTTATGTCAGTCGAAAATACCATGTCAGTGATTGCTCTTGGGAATGGTATGGGTATTTGCAGGCTGGTATGCTGCTTAAAGACGTGGTGTCTAAGTAAAGAATCTACATGCAAGCCATGAGACTAAGCTCCCAAATAATCAATGGAAATACAACAAGTACTGTCAACGCACAATCAGAGAGCTATCCAGATGACCAAACTTAGGTGTCTATCTGCTTATGAAACATACAAACACGTAGCTTAAAGAAAGAAGGGGATGTGACGTCTAGAATATCTCACAGATCTGTGAAACAAACATGTTTGCTAGATAGAGAGGTGGGAACAGAATAATTCTTTCCTGCAGAAGACATTATTCATCTGAGATAGAAGATGAGGTATTGTCACTGTAAATAAGGGAAAACTGAGACTTTTATCCTGGGATAAGAGTATTTTACCCATATATTTGTCCTTAGTACAATGTACCCCAAAAATCTGCTGTTTGTGGATCTGAAAACACAGGATGGGCAGAGTTCATTGAGCAGGCAGTTCATTCATAGCAGAGGTTGTTAAGTCACTGCTATGAATTAACCAGTAATGCAAAAAGGGCACCAGTAAGGACCATTTGTGGATATACCTATGAAATATGCCAGGGAAGAGATGGAAAACAAGGCTCAAATCAGAGACACTCCATCACCAAAGGTATCAGACCAAGCCCGCATGCTCAGCCTAGGAAGGTGATCCACCCTTCCTTTCTCAAGGCTTCCCACTGTGATGGGGGAAAGCCATTTCCTTTTTGAGTCTCTTTGCCTGGTCTATGAATTAAAACACTTCTCTCCAGGGATATCCATCTGGAATGCATCTGACATATTTCTCCGGTGTTGCATGCGGCTCATGGGAATTGCTGTCCTCCTGAATAAGATCAGGGGTCCATCTACCCCACCTGCCTGTCTCTGAGAACAGACAACACCAGATGCTGAAGGTGAAGCTGCAGGAAACCCCTGTGGTCAGGAGTTATAGGATATCCTACCTAGGGAGACATTTTCCTTCAAAAATCCTATTGCTGAATGTTAACGAATGGGGTGGAACGTGCGGTTTCTGCCTTCTCTAAGAATATGTGCCTGCGAGTGAAAACAAGAAGTTGCTATTTATGGGTTACCCTCCCTCAGCTGAGCTGCTGTAAATAACCATATATGCTGATGGCCCACTCCTGCTGAGAGAGAAAATGTGTTAGCTTAAAACTCAATGAACTCCTAGTTCAATGCAGGCCCTTCCTAGAGAAATAAACTGCAATAAAATAAGAGTTTAGCTCACGTGTGATTGGCTCTATCCATCTGAACACACCCCACTGTTCCCAAATCAAGTATGCATTGAAGCAAGATCACACTGGAATCACACAGAAAGTGAAACTGTGAGAGCCGGCTGTGTTAGGTACAGAGCTTTCACGACACGACATAAATCTTCCCCAGTAGCAGAGGACAAAGAAAAGGTAAAAGGGAGAGAAAAAAAACAAGGTGCTGCTCTTATTTTCTAACAGGAACCCAGATAGAAAATGCCACCTTGAAGCCTTGACATGATGTGCTTGGTTTCACATTTTTGTTTTACAGAGTAAAAAAAAAAAAATCATAAAAGTCTTACATTCCACAGCAGCAAGTCAGGACAAAGATGAGACTGAAACCATGTCTGCAGGAGGAGAAACTGCAAAGATGTAAGACAGCTACCAAGACAGCAAAGGAGCCAGCACTGTGGGGGTGGTAAGATGTAGCTCCAGGGCTGACTATTGGGAAACTGAAAGTAGCCTTCCAATAAAGGCCTGGTCCACAAAGCAACGGGGGTGCCTGAATCCATGGGTACCCACTGATTAATTCCTTGTTCTGCAAAGGAAATTAGTGAAGATAATGTTTAGGAAACATAGGGAAAATGGATCTTCTGCAAGTCTGTGAACTTCAGCACCAAATGATGTGGAAATCACCACTGCATTTTACTGTAGAGCATTAAGTGGTTGAAGTCTTGTCAACAGCAGTGACAACAATGGCCAGAGTTTCAGAGGGAGAGGTGTTATATGCCTGATGGATGAAAGACCTGTTAGGTCTGACAGACCAGGATCTGAGTTGATCATGATTATCTACCTTGTGCCAGTTCAGATTAGGCAAAATTGAACAACACGAATCCATAGGTTTCTGGATCCCAGCAAGTGTCCAATACTTGGCGTTGCTGGATGGAGTCATCACCTAACTTAGTCAGCAGGTAATGAGTAGCTAAGCAGGTCATTATGCAGCCAGGATGACTGATGAATCCAGGGTTCCTATGGCTTTGTGCCTCATGAGTCATCTCCGATCGCAATTAGCTGGTGCTAGAAAAGACCAAGTCCATTCCCTAGCTTTCTTCAGACATAGGCACTAAAGAATTTTCCCTCTTTCAGCCAGCCGTTCATCTCATAATATGATCCAGGACGCATGAGGCGATGGAAGAAAGACACAGTGTGGTCTTATTTCTTTAGTAAGCAGGTGAACAAGATAACGGCCTTCCCTGAAGTAACTGCCTCTGAGAAGACACCCACTCCTGGTCTGCATTTCAGACAGAGTCAATTCCACCAACCCTTGCCAAACAAACTCCTTGTCCTGCTCTTAGGGACTCCTAGACTTTACGTATTTCCAGATTTTTCCAGCAGCTTGTAAGGTTCCAGTGTTATCCCACTCATCTTAAGAAGAAAACACAATGCTGGACTGGGTAAGATCCTAAGCAACATAACTTCGAAGTTAACCCTACTCTGAGAAGCAGTTTGGATTAGAGATCTCCTGAAGTGTCTTTCAGCTTAAACTGTCCCAACCTAAACTATGCCCCTCCAAAGGGACAGTCATCGCTGGAGATGTGCCACAAAGTTCCTGCTGTCTAGATGCAATCAGACAATGATTCGCTGATTGCTGAAAGACAGCTGCCTCCAGCAAAGGTGGAAAAGACAGTCTCCATTTGTTGGCTTTATTTAATCCTTCCCAAACTCATGCCAATCAACACAAAAGAGCTTCTCTCAGCAGAAAAACAGAAAAGAAATAAAGTTAAATAAGCTTTCATTCAAGGAGCTAACCATCCTGTCAGACTAACACTTGAAGCTCCTGAGGGCTACCTTATATCTCATCTCTTTTCTTTCTGATGCTGGATTTCTCTTCCCTCCCCTGTGTTCCCATTACAACAGCCCAGCCTTCAAGCCAGTCCTGGCACCTCGCTGTCTCTTGTGCAATATTTGCCTTCTACATGATCCCCTCCTCCAGCAAGAAGTTCCTGCTGCTGTAATGAAAACTGATGGCAAACAGGGACCCAGGCTCTTTTTCTGCAGAAATGCACACACACATCACAGATTCCTACATGCTTCTTGCTGTTGGCCATAATAAACTCTCCTGGCAGTTGTAAGCAGAATTAACACATTTGAGTCCCCAGCTAGGGGGGCTGATGGCACAGCAGATAAAACAAAAACGACTATTGTATTTCCAAAACAGCACCAGAGGAGATGTCTTTCTATATGACACCACATTGCAAGAAATCACACGGATTTTTGCTAATGTGAAGCTTCAGGGCATCATTGTGTGAAGCAGAGAGGCAATGGCTTTCTACAGCTCTGCATCTGAGTCATTTCTAATTGTCCATGCCCTCACATGTATCAAAAGTTACAGAGCATTCAGGAAGGAGGTATTTCCAGGTTAAAATCTAACAGGAATTCTGTTTGAGACCCAGCCATTACTGGATACCACAGCACAAAGCTTAACAGTCAGGTCTAAGACTGCTTTATGTCCTGTATGGCCAAGTAGACCATGAGGCAGGTTGTGTCTTCCTCTCTCTTCCCTTTCTCCTTCCAGTTTTTAGAATGAACAGACCTCCCACAACAAGCTCCCACCCAAGAGATCGCACATATATTTTTGATATCAGTGCTTTCTCCTCCCTGCTTGACACCAGCTATCTCCTGGTGGGAAAACATGGTGGCTATTTGAAACAGTATAAACCTTATACAACAGATTAACCTAATGGGTCATAAGTAATACTTCCTCCAGCCAAACAAGCAGGACATGTTTGTGAAGCAGCATGCAGTTTACCCTGGCAGGAAATAGACAGAGGCAACAGCTTTTCCTGAAACATTTTTCCACAATGCTTGTAGTGTCTAAAAGGAGTTCTGTGTCTCTTCGATGCGTACTGTTACATGACTAAGGCAAAAGTCTATCTCTCTCATGCACTGTGTGAACAGCTGAGTCTGCACAAGAAGGCCATATAAACCTAAGCTGAAGAGCTCTCAGTACTGCTGAGAATTCTTTTGGATAAATAAAAAACCATGCTCAGAGTTCCTGGAGATACCTCCTCTTTGGTATCTAATTGAAGACTTGCCTAATTCCTTGCAGCCTACACTGAAAATATTGGTCTAGCTTGTGCTGCTCAGACCATTTGTATTGCCACAAAGATACTGTATTACAGGACTCTTTGGAGACAGCATCTTCTCTTTCCCAAACCACTAAGCTAGTGATGTGTGGATCTATAGAAGAGTCCAGCCAGACAGCTTTAGCATTCTTGCCTCTGACAGAGTAATGGCAAAACACCATCAAAGGTCTAGAGTTTAAATGAGTTGTGCATTGAGTAGATGCACTGAGAGACTATAATCTCACTGAAGATATTACAACAATACAGAGAGCATAACGAAAAGGGGTTGGTATTTCCCCAAGGAAAATGTCCCACCATAGGAACAGTGGTGAGGGCAGGTCTTTCTCCATTAGCTTGAACCTCAGAGGTCTGTTCCAACCTCAGCCTTCCTACACATCTAATAAGTCCACACTACTGGTTTAGATTAGGCACTTATTTTGAGAACAGTAAACCACACAACTAAACGACTTTCCAAAATTACATTTGATAAAGCTTCTTGAAAACCAACAGCATTCAAAGCCCTGTCTTTTTAAGCACCACAGGATGAAAGTCAGTCCCACACAAATAGCTAGTACCAGTAGTTAAACGGTCTTCTGAACTTCTAGTTCTGTCTTCATGGCTGAAACCCACCCTCCAAAATCCGATCTCACACAGGTCTGTGTTTCTGCTCAGTGCCAACACTTTGCCCTTCTCCTTTTGTTCAAAACTTCTGGAAAATGGGGGCTGTTTCTTCATCAGTTATTTGAAACCTCAGCAATTGTATTTTACATTTCACAAGAGGATGGAGGGGGTGGAGATTAGACGTTGCCTATAGCAAACTAGCAGTATTTCACTGCTAAATTTGCAATGAGAGTTTCCAAAACGTTCATAATCTATTCATGAAACACTACTCTGTGAATTTATTTCTTACTTCACTTGTTCACTTTGACCCCATATCTCCATCTTGGTTTAGGTTATTTTCTGAAATCTTGCTGTAGGGATTAGTACCCCCCTCTTCTCTAACTGACCTCTAGGACGGATTTGCCTTACAGGGAATTAAGAAGAGGTTTGAAAAGCACCTAGAAAATAATTACTGAGCCTTTCCCTAAGCACAGCACTGTCACTGAAATCGGGACATACTGCACGAGGACTTGGACCCAAAAGGTGTAGGAAGAATAAAGTAGTTTTCCTGTTGGAATCAGTTTTCCCATCTCTGTGTTTTAACAGTTTGGCTAGGAAAGAACAGGAGCCACAAGTCTATAGCCATGGACTGACTCAGGTCCAGAACTTAGGCTACAAATGCCTCTACATCTTTTAGTCTCTTGCCTTACTCAGTCAAGACAACACAGTGTTTTTAGGTTGCTGACAGTCCTTCAGCAGCTGAGATCCAGTTTATTCCTATAGACTTTTATGGCTACATATATCATCCTGAGACAATTTAATCTTTACGTATCATCAGGTTTATTCTCTTTGATCTGACAAATCCAGCCTTTTCTTTTCTGTTTTTTTCAACAATCTTTGTGGTTAATCTTTTGCCTGCTGCAACGTTGTTGTTCTGCAACGGTAACAGGTGAGGGAGCCTAGCTGCTGACTCTGCAAATATTGATCTTAATCGTGATGTGATGGCTTTTCATCCATAACAACCATGAGCAGGGATCCTGTCCTGTCATGTGAGATACTGGAGTTTCCACAGTTTGACCAAAAAAAAAAAAACTACATACACACAAAAACGTGTGTGCTGGAGCACGTCCAGAGAAGAGCAATGAGGCTCATAAAGGGACTGGAGCACAAGTCCTGTGAGGAGCAGCTGAAGGGAACCGGGATTTTTCACCCTGGTGAAAAGAAGGCTGAGGGAAGACTGTATCACTCTCTACAATTACCCAAAAGGAGGTTGCAGCAAGGAGGGGGACAGCCTTTTCTCTCTAGTGGAAAGCAACAGGTCTAGAGGAAATGGCTGCAAACAGCACCAGGGGATGTGTAGACTGGATGCTAAGAAAACTTTTTCACTGAGAGGATCACTGGGCATTGCAACAGGCTACTGAGGCAAGCAGTGGGGTCCCCATCCCTCGAGGTATTTAAATGATGTGTGGAGCTGGTGCTTAGGGACATGGTTTAGTGGTGAACTTTCAGTGTTGAGTGTTGGACTAGATGATCTTAAAGGTCTCTTCCAACCAAAGATATTCTCTGATTCTGTGAAAATCCTACAGCAGGCACCTAAGTGACTGTAAGAGAAAGGTGCTTTCATCACAACAGCATCCAACCAAGGAGCTTATGGACAGCTGGGCAGCTGAATTCCCTTCTTTCCATTGACCCAATTCTCTCCTTTCACTTGTGAATCAGAGGCATCCTTCAGGATCTGGCAAGAGGAGTGGTGCAAGATTCTTGGTCCAGTGCTATCTGATGGACCAACAGTCTGTTCTTCCCTCAGTAGGCCCCAATCCAGTAAAGCCCTTAAGCACGTGCAAAAGCCCCCTTGACTTCAGTGGAATTTCTCACTGGCTTAATACTAAGCATATGGTTGCGTTCATACCACCGCCTCAGCATGCTTCTCCAATGGCTGTGTAACATGTCCGTGACCTGGTAAGCAGCTGACACATTCCACTCAGCAGCAGTTCTCCACTCTGCAAAGTGCTTTCTGTATCCAGAAAATGGGAGATCCTTCACCAAGAGAAATTACTGATTGTTAAATACCTTTTTATTTATTTATTATCTTTGTGCCCAGCTCCCAGCAGGATATTCAACAATTAGAAAGGCACGGAGAGGGATAAAGCCCTACTTAATTTCCTTCTTCTCAATCACTGTAACAGACTCCTAACAGGACAGGTAACATGAGGACCTAAGCAAAACAGACCTGAGCAGGCCCATACACTACACGTAAGCACCACAGAACAGTATGGGTTGGAAACAGCCATTAACTGTCATCCAGTTCAACACCCTGCAGTGACCAGGGACATCTTTAACCAGATCAGGTTGCCCAGAGACCCATCCAACCTGACCTGGAAACTTTTCAGGTATGGAGCATCTATCAGCTCTCTGGGCAACCTCTTCCAGTGTTTCACCACCCTCACTACAAAATAATTTTTCTTTACACCTAGTCTCAATCTCCTCTCTTCCAGTTTAAAACCATTACCCTTTGCTCCTATCGCAACAGGTGATGTTTGTCCCCATCTTTCTTATAAGTCCCCTTTAATCACAGAATCATCATGGCTGGAAAGGACCTCCAGGGTCATCGAGTCCAACCTTTATCCTATTATCTAACTGCTA
>JAOXOE010031892.1:0-11522 GCA_028565055.1 Phoeniculus purpureus
CAAAGAATTGGTTCCTCATGTCCAACCTCAATCTCCCCTCTTCAAGTCTGGAACCCTTTCCCCTTGTCCTCTCGCTACCACCCCTGTCAAAAGCCCCTTCCTCCAGCATTCTTGTAGCCCTTGTTCAGAGATTGGGAAGCTGCTCGAAGGTCACCTGGGAGCCTCCTGTTCTCCGGGCTGAACAACCCCACCTTGCTCAGCCTGTCCTCATAGGAGAGCTGCTCAGCCCTCTGATCATTTGAATTGCTCTCCTCTGGTCATGTTCCAAGAGAAATCACTATCCAAGAGAAAACCCCATCTTTGGGGGTCTCAGTCACACTGTATCTAGACATCTCTGATCACCCTTTCCATGAGGAAGGGCTTCCTAATATCCAACCTAACCCTCCCCTGGCAGCTTCAGGCTCTGCCCTCTTGTCCTGTCACTGGTTGCCTGGGAAAAGAGTCTGACCCCCACATAATGAGAGCCTCTCTTCACCAAGTTGAAGAGAGGGAGAAGGTCTGCTCTGAGTCTCCTCTTCTCAAGGCTAAACACCCCCATCTCCCTTGGCCTCTCCTCATCAAACTGTCACAGAATCACAGAATGATACAGGTTGGAAGGGACCTCAAAAAATCATCTAAGTCCAACCCCTTCTGCTGCAGTAGGGTCAGCCTACAGCACCTGGTGTACCCAGACTGTCTCCTATCCAAGTATAAGCCATGCCCATCCCTGCTTAGCTAATCCAATATTCCATCTCTCTATCTCTTTGCCTACTCCTTTGGGTCCTTCCAGTACCTTCCCCAGCCTCGCTGCTCTCCTCTGGAACCGTTGCAGTACCTAATAATTCAGTAATAGACTACTGACTTCACTAATATACTAATAACATTTAACAACTGGCCCAGCTGCCCAAACCAGTAATAAAAAGCATTTCATAACTAATGAGATGTGTGAATTGATCCAGCTCTAATGCTGTGGCGCCCACATACATCTCATGACTACATCCCTCCACTTTCAGAAGGGAGTTCTTGGAGGATACAGAGAGAGGGTAGCAGGCTCTTTCTCAGCTCAGTAATGCTTTCACAATGTGTTGTCCAAATGATCCCAGTGTGGTGGGGGTGGAGGTGTGTGTTTAAAGCCAACACACCCAACCCAGCAACCTACAAGTTCCAGCTAATTTTACTGGTGCAGAAATGCTTTACTTAGCTGTAGCACACATAAACCTCGGACACTTCTGCAGTTTAACCCTGCATCAAGGAACTTCTTCCCAGTGAGGGTGACAGAGCACTGGAAGGGGCTGCCCAGGGGGGTTGAGGAGTCTCCTTCTCTGGAGACGTTTAAAACCTGCCTGGACATGTTCCTGTGCTACTTGGTCTAAGTGATCCTGCTGTGGCAGGGGGTTGGACTAGATGATCTTTCAAGGTTCCTTCCAATCCCTAATGTTCTATGATTCTATGAAAACCCACCTAGACATGTTCATGTGTGACTGGATCTAGGGGATCCTGCTGTGGCAGGGGGATTGGACCAGGTGATCTTTCGAGGTCCCTTCCAATCCCTAACAGTCTGTGATTCTGTGATTGAGAGTATAAAATTTGTTTACTTCTGCTGAAGCATAATGATAGTGCTGGTGATATTTAATTTGACATCACGTAGAGCGACTAATTCAAGTGTTCTTTCAGGGAAAGAAAGAAAGAAGAACAAGGTTCAAGTATTTAACCAGCAATCCCAGGAGACCTGCAAATAACAGACCAAACCCTCAACAATCTTCAATCTCTGCACTTCACATAAATGGGAAGTCAAGATGAAGAGGACAGGGTTCACTTACTTGAAGCACTAGGAGCGCATGTTGGCAAAACTCATAGCATCACAGTGCTTTTTATAGCTAAACTCACTGTACCGCTGGAGTACACTGACACGCACTCACTGCACACATCAGGCTGTAGCTTTGAGCTGTTAACCAAAATGAGGGACACAGAATACACGTCTGAAATCACCGCAGAGGAATTCTGCATCAGAAATGGAGCAAGTATGCTGCCTTAAATTGTAGTTTTTAACTCTACCATCTCCCTTCTCTTTAGATCTCACTTCCCATTCCACTTTTTAACACAATGCATGCAGCATATTTTTGCAGACAAGACCTGAGTGTTGCACAACTGTCTACCCTGGGCATTAGGATGACTATACTGGAATCAGAGCTTTTCCATAGCACTTTGGAGTTTGCACACAACCAAAGAAAAGAAGTCTGCACATACTGAAGAAAAAGAGCTGCTTACAATTCAATGCTTATATAGTAACCTTCGAAAAGCTAATACTCACGGCATATCAGAAAAGGATCTTACCTCATTATCTGTTCCCACATCCAGCATCACTGGTAGACACTCATAAGGCTTTACTCCTCCACATGCAGTATAAAGGGCCAGTTTACCCACTGGAATGCCCATGCCGTAACAGCCGAGGTCTCCAAGGCCAAGAATACGTTCTCCATCTGTCACCACAATAGCCTGGAGGAAGAAATAAAAACCCTTGAAAAATCAATTCTTTGAGTGTTCTATTATCTTCTTACTGTTATTTCTTCAATTTTAACGGACAAATTCTAACATGTACAAACCAACAGCAGAACAATGGCACTGAACTGTTTTACACTCATTCACTTTGGCTTTGTTACACTCCTTTTGTTACTCTTCCTTCACTGCATTTTGGGGTGGATTGGAACAGAGGTGGTTACTACATCAAGAGAGGTTCTCCTCTTCCTCTACTCTGCCCCGGTGAGATGACGTCTGAAACCTTGTGTCCAGATCTGGGCCCCTCAGTTCCAGAAGGACACAGAGCTGCAGCAGAGAGTCCAGCACAGAACCACAGAGATGATGGAGTGGAGCATCTCCATGACAGGGAAAGGATGAAGGAGCTGGGTCTCTTGAGCTTGGCAAAAAGGAGACTGACAGGTGACTCCACGAATGTTCATAAATATGGAAAGGGTGGGTGTCAAGAGGATGGAGCCAGGTTTTACTCAGTGGCACCCAATGACAGGACAAGTGGCAACACTGTGAGCTGGAACAGAGGAGGTTCCACATCAATATGAGAAAGAACTTCACGGTGAGGGTGACAGAGCACTGGAAGGGGCTGCCCAGGGGGGTTGTGGAGTCTCCTTCTCTGCAGATCTTTAAAACCCGCCTGGATATGTTCCTGTGCGACTTGATCTAGGGGACTGGCAGGGGGATTGGACTAGATGATCTTTCAAGGTCCCCTCCAATCGCTAATGATTCTATGATCGTACTCTAGCAGAGGGATTGGACTGGATGATCTTTCAAGGTCCCTTCCAATCCCTAATGTTCTGTGATTCCATGAACTGACCTTGACTGTACGCTCTGGCCAGGACTTGAGCATCGTAGCGATGTGTCCCCGGTCGTGGATAGTAATGAAGAGACCTCTGCAAATAAAGAAGAATTTTCATGTAAACAAGTGAATATTTCAGTACAAATCAAACAGGAAATCATCTCTGTTTAAATGTGATCCCAACGTACTTCCTTCAGTTCAACAATACCTGCTCAATTTTGTGTGAGTAACTAAATGAAATGTCTGCTTTTAGTAGAAGTCAGAGAACAAGTAACTCATCCAAGCTTCACTGAGCAGTGAGAACCTCCAAGAGCCCTTTTTGAAAGAGGCTCTTTGATTGTAAACTTCACCGAGCCCTTGATCTGCTGGTTAATTGTCCACTGGTCAGAGTTAACAGAGTTTGTGGTCTTTTAACCAGCTCTGGAAGGGGCTGCCCAGGGAGGCTGTGGAGTCTCCTTCTCTAGAGATGTTTAAATCCGACCTGGCCATGTTCTCGTGCAACTGGATCTAGGGGATCATTCTCTGGCAGTACATCCTGAATGGCAGCACAGCCTGCTGGGGTGTCAGCCACTCTTCCCAGCTTTATGTCATCAGCAAACCTGCTGACAGTGCCCTCTAATCCCTCATCCAAGTCATTAATGAATAGATTGAATAGTACTGGTCCCAGTATCGACCCCTGGGGGACTCCACTAGATACAGCCCCCCAATCAGAATGTCCCGTTGACCGCTACTCCTCCAACCCAATGGAAGGAACAGTTCTGAGGGGCACGATGGCTAATATTTGCAGCAGTTTCCACCAGCTAGAGTATTTATGGCAAACTAACATTTCTCTCTGTAAGCCAGTGACCTGAAAAAGTGGGCACTAATCATGAGAAGAGCTAAAGCAGCAAAGCAAAATACACACCAACCATTCTGGTCTGATGTGAGCCACCTTTTCAAACTCTGCACAAATGGCTAAAGCAAAAAATGTCTCTTGTCAAATTTGTCAGCCTTAGAGACAGTCACTCATGAGAGCTGAGCGTGTGAAAGGAGCTGAAGAGTGCAGCAGAAAGCTGTCGGAGACTTCATCCCGCTCTTTCTCCCCGCCCTTGAATTTACACCAACCTAATAGATTGGTGTTAAATGAAGCAAGGTTGTGTATTGATCTTCTACAGAGCCGGAGCCCAGCCCAGTGTGGTTAAGTGACCTCTTCCTTGCAAGTGAGGGAGAGAGGTCTCCACGGGATGAATTCTGCAGCAGAGGAAATAAAGGCAGGGTGGCTGCTCCAGGAGGAATTTTGTTAGGGCATTTGTAAGGATCTTTGAATAAATATTGAGAGTGAACTTCAGAAACCTGCCCAAGCAGCATCACATTCAAGTAACAATGGAATGTAAGGGCTGAAGAGTAAACAGACTCATGTTGAAAGCATTTCACTCCCCTCCTGCTCCCCTTCCCATCGTTCTTTCCGTAGATTAGTAAAATGCTTCCGGGCACATCAGCCTGACTCAGAAGACAGGATGTAAAATAAGATATAAGGACAGAGAGGAATTTAATGAACTATAACAAGAGTAAGTGTAGAGTCTTGCATCTGATCCTGCTGTGGCAGGGGGATTGGACTGGATGATCTTTCAAGATCCCTTCCAATTCCTAATTTTCTGTGACTCTGTGGTCTTTTATTCTTTTATCTGGATTTGTTTTCCTTAGTTTCTTTAATTAAAACACTCTTGTCCTCTGAAGGAGAAAAGCTTCTTCCGCAAGAAGCTACACCAGGTTGCAAGAGGAACCTCAAATGGGAACAGTCAGCCACAAAAAAATGCAACAAACTTTTCTGCAGCTGAACTTGCTGGCACTTTGACCTGCAGGCAGCCACCACAAGGTACCACTGTGAGTTATTTCTTGTCCACAACATTATGTTACGTCCAGAAAACAACCGTGTACAGGTATATGCCAAGGACCCAACTATTTGGCTACTCAGACACCAGTGAAGCTTCTTTTTGGCCGTCACGGTAAAGGTGGCAAGCAACACAACTGAAATTGGGTTAAATGATACAGATATCGCAGCTCAGAAATCAGACAGAGTAATCCATTTGAGTAAAGTGTCAATATAATAATTGCACTTGGGCCACAAGAACCCCCTGCAGCTACAGACTGGGGGATGAGTGGATGGAAAGCAGCCTGGGAGAGAGGGACCTGGCAGTGCTGGGTGACAACCAGCTGAACGGGAGCCAGCAGGGTGCCCTACGCCTACTGGTCACACAGTTTCCAATACAGGCCAGGATGCCACTGGCCTTCTTGGCCACCTGGGCAAAACATTTTGGGTCACTGCACTCCCTACACTGCAGCAGATTTGACCGGTTATGTGGGGGTCATTTCCACATCATCAGTCTTTGTTTTAGTGTAACTCTCATCTATGAGAACAAAATAGCGAGTATTAAATGGAGTTTTTGTTTATTATGTTTCAAAGAAGCAGAATTCCACCAGCAAAGTAACTGTCTATTTTCTATTAAGGAATAGGCTAGAAAAATATGCCACAGTAAGGGAATAATCCTTTCTTTCCTCTTCTTATAATAACAAGAGGCGATTTGACATCTCTCAGAAAATGCCAAACATTTTGAATGAAAAGAAGTTCAGACTTTTCTCACAACCCTACATGTTCAAAACTGTTATTCGAATTAAGAACTGTATACAGAATTAGAGAAGTGCCTTCACTTCCCCAGGCAGCCTAGAACAACAAGTTTAATAATAGCAATTAGAGTAAAAATTCTCAAGGACCAGCCTCAGCTGATTTCTGAGCCTAGACTTCCTCAAACTCCTTGTGCTTTGCAAGAAATAGGTAAACTTCCGTAAACTCCTTCACTGATCACAGAATCACACAGAATCACAGAATATTAAGGACTGGAAGGGACCTTGAAAGATCATTCAGTCCAATACCCCTGCCAGAGCAGGATCACCTAGGCCAAATCACACAGGAACATATGCACTGCCTCAGTTTGGCTGCGAGGACTACAATGAGTAGGCTCAATATATTACCTAGATCTTACCTAAAATAGTAGAGGATATTAAAAAATCATACATTTGTTTTAAAACAACACTTGAATAACATATTTCTCTAAGATAAGAGCTAAAAAAATACTCTCTAATGTTAGAAAGCTGCCATAGTAGGGTAAACTGCAAATAGAAATGTGCTGCTGTGCTCTGTAAACCACAGGACAGCTCGATCTCAGCGACCGTAAGCTGTTCCCTTAGATGGACACTCCAACAAAAAGCCCAAAATAGTAGTCAATTTCCTTATTCTAGAGTCCACTGGAACACGGTCTCAAGGGCTTCTAAATTCTGTTTTTCCTTAAGACTAAACTGAAATTGTTGATGTGGGAATAAAGAGGCAAAAATAGGTTTGACCAGCTTTGTGCCTCAGGCATCAATTCTCATTCAGCGCAAACTGCAGCTTGGCTTTCTCAGTAAATGGTTCCCTCGGGTCCATCATTTATTTCTGTTGACTAATTTATGCCTTCCCAATGTCTGCCTCTGCCTAGAAGTCACAGACTGTTAGGGATTGCAGAATCACAGAACATTAGGGATTGGAAGGGACCTCAAAACATCATCCAGTCCAATCCCCCTAACACAGCAGGATCATCCAGATCCAGTCGCACAGGAACATGGCCAGGTGGGTTTTAAACATCTCCAGAGGAGACTCCACAATCTCCCTGGGCAGCCCCTTCCTGTGCTCTGTCACCCTCACCATGAAGAAGTTCCTTCTCAGATTGATGTGGAACCTCCTGTGTTCCTGCTCACACCCGCTGCCCCTTGTCCTATCATTAGATGCCCCTGAGAAGAACCTGGCTCCATCCTCCTGATAACCACCCTTTCCATATTTATCAACATTATTGGGGTCATCTCTCAGTCTCCTTCTCTCCAAGCTCAAGAGCCCCATCTCCCTCAGCCTCTCCTCATCAGGGAGATGCTCCACTCACTTCATCACCTTTGTGGCTCTGTGCTGGGCTCTCTCCAGCAGCTCCGTGTCCTTCTGGAACTGAGGGGCCCAGAAGCTGAAGAGCATAACAGTGGGATGACAGTGTGTTGTATCTTGTGTTTCCTGCTGTGGAAGGGGGATTTGACTAGATGATCTTTCAAGGTCCCTTCCAATCCCTAATGTTCTGTGTGATTCAAGGCTCACAATACTGAAGCCTTCTCTTTGCTTTCAAGTTTCCATTCCAAAACCCGATTCTTTACCTTACCTATTTCAAAAGCTGCTATTCAGACACAGAAAACTGTCATCATACAAGCGCCTGCAAAGATAAATTACAGTGGGGTTTTTCCATCCTCTTTTGGACTTCACCAGTACTGGAACTGATGACCTTAGAGGTCTTTTCCAGCATTCAGAAGTCTGTAATAGAGTTACAGGAATAACTAAAAAAAGCTGTGCTGTCTTGTATTGGAAACGCGACAGTGAAACTACGTTGGACTGCTGAGTAATGAGAGTGTTCTGAACAGCAAAGCTGCTGAATCTGTAAGCAGGGGATTTGGGTGGTGCTACAAAACGTGCAGCGAATGTACAGAAAACAAGAGCTGGAGAAATTCCTGTGTAAGCATATCCTGAAAGGAAAACATCCTCGGACGTGGATATGCACTGAATGAGCTCACAAAGCACTGCAGTGCATCTCAGTCACTGGGGTCTCATCTGAAGCAGTCTGGTACCTCATTTTGCAACGTCGAGAGGTTGGGAATTAACGGAGACTTGGAAAATATTTGATGCACTGAAGGAGCGAGAAGGAGATTCCTCTGCCCTTAATAGGGTCTTAATCTTTCAAAAAGCCACCCACTAAATGCTTGTTAGTGACCTGTAATGATTCTCTGCTACCTGCTTGTGTACACCCCTACTGCTGGTGATTCCTCTCTGGGGTTGGAGGACCTCTGCTACGAGGACAGGCTGAGGGAGATCAGATTGTTCAGCCTAGAGAGGAGAAGGCTTTAAGGTGACCTTACAGCAGCCTTCCAATATTTGAAGGGAAACTACAGGAAGACTGGAGAGAGACTTTTTACATGAGTGTCCAGTGACAGGACAAGGGGAAATAGCTTTAAACTGAAGGAGAGGAGGTTTAGATTGGAACTTAGGAAGAAATTCTTCAGAATGAGCGTGATGGGACTCTGGAATAGGTTACCCAGAGAGGCTGTGGGTGCCCCTTCCCTGGAGATGCTCAAAGGCAGGTTGGATGAGGCTTTGAGCCACCTGGTCAGGTCAAGAGGCATAGCTGCTCGTGACAGGGAGGTTGGATTAGATATCTCTGAGGTCCCTTCAAACCTCATTCACTGAATGATTCATTTTATCCTGCTGATATCTGGAAATACGGACTGTCATCCAAAATGCAAACAGTTCTGTAGCTCCTCAGCAACAGCAAGTGCAAGATAAAAGTTAAACAGCCATTAGGACCAATACCTAGTGCAGGAACACTCAGCAAAGAAGTCACAAGTGCTGCTACTTAAGGTCAGAACAATCAGCTCACTCCAGCTGTGCAGAGAACAACACTGATAGACTGCAATTTCACTTCAGCTACTTCACAGCATCCATGCAATTGTCCCCCTCTTTGAGAGCTCCCTGGATGTCTCAGCACACAGTGGGATAACATATGTCTTCCAAGCCTTCCTCACCTGGCACTGACGGTGTGCACAGCATCGTCAGTAAATGCACAGTGGCTTCTCCTCCTTCATCCTGACTCCTTTTCACCCAGTACCAGACCATTTACCCTCCACGGATGAAGTAGTTTCTAACTTAAATACTTCTGGCCGTATTTGGCTGCACTGAAAGATTTACTCCACCTCCTGCAGTAAATCTGTTGCACTGCTCAAGAGAGAAGCCTAAGAGTAAATACATCGCAGGCAATGATGAGGCAGTCAGAGCCCTGGAGCAAAATATAGGGCAGCTCAAACTGCAGAAACATTCTACATTATTGGTAATACACTCCTAAAGATTAAAATCAATCTGTCAAGGGGCAATGGGTGTGAGCTGGAACATAGGAGGTTCCGTATAAATATCAGAAGGAACTTGTTCCCAGTGAGGGTGTCAGAGCCATGGAAGGGGCTGCCAGAGGGATTATGGAGTCTCCTTCTATGGAGATGTTTAAAACCCACCTGGATATATTCCTGTGCAACTTGGTCTAGGGGAACCTGCTGAGGCAGGGGGATTGGACTGGATGCTCTTTCGAGGTCCCTTCCAATCCCTAATGGTCTGTGGCTCTGTGTTCTTTCCCTAAAAGTCAATCCGCATGCTGAGAGCTGGATACACAAAGCTGCCATCAACACACTGAAGGTTGCTAATTGCTAAAAACTTTGAGTGTGCAAGAGGACAGCGATTCAGATTTGAAACCCCAAATGATCACCTGCATCCTGTGCTACTTGGTCTAGGTGATCCTGCTGTGCAGGGGGATTAGACTGGATGATCTTTCGAGGTCCCTTCCAATCCCTAATGATTCTATGATTCTATGATCAGTGCAGTGTCCCACTTGAGTACTGCCTTAGATGATCTGACATCACTAGGATCATCTACAAAGAAATTCAAAACCTCTGGACTGACAGAATCTGAAAATTCCAGTTCCTGCTACAAAGGCTGACCTGAAAAAAATCTCAGACCACCCTGTTTGTTCATGCAGCACAAGCTGTTCTCCTAAATCAGAGCTAGGATGTCACACGGATGCAACATGCAAGCTACGGCAAGATGCAGGCCACTGCTTGAGGATTGTCCAAAGTCCGACCATCCAGGAGGGCAGCAGCTGTACCTATGACTCTACACAAGAGGTAAAGATGAAGAAATATCCATTCGCAGACATTGTGCGGGATTTGAGAGTGTCCTTGAAAAGGTATTGATCTAAGGGAAGTTATGGCTCTGTTTCAGAGGCAGGTGACTCCTAAATGCTTTGGTGTGGGGGGCAAAATGATGTTGACATTTTGGGAACTGTATAAATCTGGTGGGCTGACAGAAGCTGCTCCATGAGAGGAGTATTTTGGTAGATAAATGGTACCTCAAAATAGGAGGATGGAGCCAGTGAGTATAGAATCAGAATTATCATGGCTGAAAAGGACCTCCAAGATCATCAAGTCCAGCCCTCATCCCAACAGCTCCCTAATTGCTAGACCACTGCCTGAAGTGCTCTAGCTACTTGGTTTTTAAACCCCTCCAGGGATGGGGACTCCACCACCTCCCTGGGCAGCCTGTTCCAGCACCCAACCATTCTCTCAAGAAAGAACTTCCTCTGAAGATCCAATCTGAACCTCTCCTGATGCACCTTGAGGCCATTTCCCCTCATCCTATCAATAGTAATTTGGGAGAAGACACCAGTACCAAACTTGCTACAGCCTCCTTTCAGGTAGCTGTGAAGAGCAAGAAGGTCTCCTCTCAGCCTTCTCTTCTCTAGATTAAATAACCCTAGTTCTCTCAGCTGCTCTACACAGGGACTATTTGCCCCACCTCTCCCCAGCCTCTGTGCCCTGCTCTGGCCCCAGTCAGCACCTCAATGTCCTTCTGATACTGTGGCACCCAACACTGGACCCAGTACTCAAGGTGCAGTCTCACAAGTGCAGAGCACAGGGGCACCATCACCTCCCTACTCCTGCTGGTGGATCTCTCTCTCCTGAACTCTCATTTCTCTCCTGCATTACTTGATACCTCAGTATTTCTTGCAAGCCCTCGGCCAAGTTGAGGTGTGAAAACTACATAAAATCTCAGCTCTTAAAGCACATTTCATTAAAGAATGCACTGCTCTAGGAATCTGGAAACTTGAACAAGAAGGCAGTTTTCTGGGCTGGCACAGAGTCACAACCTCTCAATTCAGAGGAAAAGGGAGATACTGGTAAGTAATGTGCTTATATATTGGTACAAGTCATAATTATAGATTTGAAACTATAACTTGCCAAAAGCATTTAACTGTTTTAAAAATGCCTATACTATGTTTTTTAAAAAGGCTATAACCTGCTTTTTAAATGTGGTATTGGCACTAGAGAGAAAAGATTAGTCAGAGGAAAGACATTTAAGTTGAGACCATGTACTCTCTGTCTAACCTTCTGCATGTGGATCCACAAGACGACTGCTTTAACAAAACAAATCACAGAATGATTGAGGCTGGAAAAGACCTCTAAGATCAAGCCCAGACCAGGACCTAACATCACCACAGCAGCCAGACCAGGGCACTCAGGGCCACAGCCAGGCTGGCCTTCAACACCTCCAGGGATGGGGACTCCACCACTG
>JAOXOE010031893.1:0-11517 GCA_028565055.1 Phoeniculus purpureus
TGTTCCTGTGTGACTGGATCTAGGTGATCCTGCTGTGGTGGGGGGATTGGACTGGATGATCTTTCAAGGTCCCTTCCAACCTCTCATAATCTGTGATTCTGTGATTAGGGATTGGAAGGGACCTCAGGAGACAATCTAGTCCAATCCTCTTGTGATTAGGGATTGGAAGGGACCTCAGGAGACAATCTAGTCCAATCCCCTCGTGATTAGGGATTGGAAGGGACCTCGAAAGACCATCTAGTCCAATCCCACTGCCACAGCAGGATCCCCTAGATCCAGCCACACAGGAACACACCATGTTCTGCAACTCTGTGCAAACAAACCACCAGTGTTTTCCTCTGAGACAACACCTGGCTTTTATTTGCGGGTAACTTTCAGGAACAACATTTGCCAGCTCGATCAAGTGTTTACAATTCCTCCAGCAGCGGATTCTCATTCCTTCAGCCCTTTCCCACTGATTAAAGCCCAGTCCAGAGGCTACACTGAAAAGCAAATAAATGGGGTGTAATCAGCTCATTCCTTTCCCAGTAAGGTGATACCACTCGTGTTATTGCAACGGGGAAACCCCAGCCACACGGTACCAGCTCCACGGCACCAAACCCCTCTAATTGCTCCTTTTCTTTCCCTACTGGGAGGGCCAGTAAATGGCCGCAGCTGGTGGCATTTAATGTCACACTGCTCCCAGCAGCTGCAGCCCCCCGACCCAGTCTCACTGCAATTATCTGCGATACTGGGGGTCTGATTACAGCTTGTGGTTGGTTTCTCCCTTTTTGAGATTTTAAAGTCTTCTCTCTCTCTAGGAGGGAAAAGGATGTAAACGTGGAAGTTGTTGCATTTAAAAGGGCAGACAGGTAGCTCACATCTGCTCTTCAAGGAGATCCCCATCTTTAATGCCTGGGCTCATGGAAACTCTTCAGGCATGGGAGCGGATGCAGAGGGTTTGCAGGGCACTGGTGAGACAGCTCCGCTTTTGCTGCTCGTCGTTATCCTGCGTGCTGCACAGGGAGATCACAGAGTCCCAGGGTGAGTGAGGCTGGAGAAGCCCCCTGAGCTCATCCAGCCCAGCTCAGAACCTACCATAACCACAGCAGCCAGACCAGGGCACTAAGGGCCACAGCCAGGCTGGTCTTCAACACCTCTGAGGATGGGGACTCCACCACTGCCCTGGGCAGTCCAGTCCAGGCTCTGATCACCCTTTCCGTGAGGAAGGGCTTCCTGACATCCAATCTAACTCTCCCCTGGGAGCTTCGGGCCCTGCCCTCTCATCCTGGCACTGGTTGCCTGGGAGAAGAGCCCGATGACCCCCACCTGACTATAACCTCCCTTCAGGGAGTTGGAGAGAGGGAGAAGATCCCCTCTGAGTCTCCTCCAGGCTCACCACTCCCAGCTCTCTCAGCATCTCCAATTCCACTTTCCCTCTAGTCTTTCCCCAGCCTCTTTGCTCCTCTGGACCCACTCGAGCCTCTCAATCTCTTAAGTGAGAAACCTAGAACTGCCCCCAGTACTCCCAGAAGGGAGATCTCCCCAGTGCCCAGTACAGGGGGGAAATGACATCCCTAGTCCTGCTGGCCACACTTAGGTCACTAGAGCTTGTCCCTTCTGGGGGCACTGGTGCAAGCAGTAAGACATTGTGGGGGACAAGCCTGGAGGTCCAGAATGTCAATCCAGAGCAGGAGTTTTCCCTAGCCCTCTCTGTTTCAGGCAAGGACACAGCTAAAGGCCATCTGAGCTCTAAAGCCGGTAAATCAAAACCCTCAGGGCGCTTTAGGCAGCCTGAAAACATTGAAGAACCTCATTTCAACCTCTCTGTTGTCATTTCAGAGGTACAGACAGCACCTCCCACACGGAGTAATCACTGTTCCAAGCTGTTTGCTGTTTAACTGGGAAACACTGAAGGTATTTTGACCCAGCTCCTTCCTTTGAGGCAGAGCTGCCACCTCCCAAGGACACGTCCTCCCCACGACTGAATATGCTCAAGCAACAGTAAAAGCTCCCACCTTGTTGTTGCTCCGGCTTGAGGGGATGCAGCAGAAAACTCTGCTGAAGTCACGTGTGGGGTGAGGAGAAGTGGAGCCAGGAAAAGGATCCCGCTTACTGGATTTCAACGTAACGCTCCCTCATCAGCCAGTTCTGCTCTATTTTGAGGCAATCTGCCCCTACAAGAGCTCTCTGACCACTTCACTGCTTGGACACGCTTCCATCAGGTCACAGTTTGCACTGAAAATGGGTGTAAATATTGCAGAAACACCTTTTTTAAGGGAAAAAAGGAGAAGTCACAATCACAGAACATTAGGGATTGGAAGGGACCTCAAAAGATCATCTAGTCCAATCCCCCTGCCAGAGCAGGGTCACCTAGACCAAGTCACACATATTGCAAACATGGATGAGAGAGGTCCATTCCCTTCCTGTTCCTCTCTCTTTCCTGCTGCCTCAGCTACAGGGGAAAGGGGAGTATTGTTCAGCTCACCACAGGTCACTGGATGGTTGCCCCATGCAGGGGGAATCGGCACTAAGTTCTTTCTTCTCTGGTCTGCTGGGCCAGGTCAGAGCTGGGCCTGGTTCAGAGCCAGGATTAGGCCGCAGCCTGGTTGGAGCCGGGACCGGGCCAGGGCCTGGTTAGAGCTGGGACCAGGCCAGGGCCTGTGTTCTCGGGCTGCCAACCCCAGGCAGAACAGGGCCCCGCATTGGAGGGCAGCTGCTGTCCAGCCCTGGTCTCGAGAAGGGCAGTGGGGCCATGGCCAGCTGTCACGTCCTCTCCTGTCCCATCTCCAGCCCCAAGAAGAAAAAAGACAGCAGAGCTAGGTCGTCAGCTCTCTTTTATAGTACCACCTGGTGCCCACCCCTCCCAGGACAGGTCACTGGGAGGATTCTCTTAAAGCAAAATTCACATTTTTCCTCATGAAAGCCCAACTCTGTACACCTGAACATTTTGGTAGTTTTCAAACTGCAGCACCAACCCAGCACCTAACATCACCACAGTGGTCACACCAGGGCACTAAGGGCCACAGCCAGGCTGCCCTTCAACACATCCAGGGATGGGGACCCCACCACTGCCCTGGGCAGTCCAGTCCAGGCTCTGATCCCCCTTTCCATTAGGAAGGTCTTCCTAACATCCAACCTAACCCTCCCCTGGCATCATAAGGGTCTGCCCTCTCGTCCTGGGGCTATTTGCCTGGGAGAAGAGCCCAACCCCCACCTGGCTACAACCTCCCTTCAGGTCCCTTTGGAACACTCTCTTTCATCATTTTCCAGTTCTTGGCAATTACCAGCAAATAACGATGCAAACTTCACGCTCTCGTTTTCCTTCCTGCTGAAACATTAATGCTCAGTGTTTGATATCAGAGGATGTTTTCTCCTCAGCCTTCATGTTAAAGCATTTGTTTACTTAGTCTTTCATCAGTCAGCACCGATCAATATTTCCCTGTTGTAATTTTTCAGTGACTGTGACGCATTACATTTTGGTGTTTCCACTGGCACCTCTAGATGAGCCATGGATTTTTCTTCTTGCCACCTCTGAATTCCTCACAACTACAGAGCAGTCCCATGCAGTCCCACGTGAATTGTGGCACCTCACACACAGAACCACAAAATCATCTAGAGTGAAAAAGACCTTCAATATCATCAAGTCCAGCCCTAAACCAAACTGCCCCAAGGCCATTGATAAACCCTGTCCTTGATCTCCACTACTTTGAAACACTTCCAGGTACGGCGATTCAACCCCACTCCCTGGGCAGCCTGTTTCAAAGCTCAAGAACCCTTTCCATTAAGAAGATTTTCCTGATGTCCAGCCTAAACTTCCCCTGGTGCAACCTCTCTTTCGTCTTATCCTGCCACTCATTACTTGTGAGAAGAGACCAACCCCCACCTCTCTACAACCTCCTTTCAGGTAGCTGTAGATCTAAAACGGGTGCTGGATTCAAGCACGAAAGAAACGCTCCTGCTGACATCTTGTTTCTCCATCAATTCTATGTCCTCAGAAACTACCTTTGTCATATGTGGATTCATAAATGAGCAATAACCAACTTCAGCTACTCTTCCAGTTAGCTTCCCCCCATTCTGCCATCACTACCCCAGTCTCATCTGCTGGCAGATAGCTCCAAATTATTAATTCCTTCCTACACACACCATGCCCTGCACTGCTCAGACGAGAGCAGTGGGAGCATATAAGTGACAGCAGACCAAGCACTTGTTCCCTTTTCCCTCTGCCTCCAAGGCCTCATATCAGTTTTGAACAGAGCAGCCCAATATCCACTGAGAACAACCTCCTGGCAGCTCCCCCAGGCACTGATAGCTCAGAATGAGCCAAGTCCTCCTATTACTTCTCAGCTCCAGTTATAAGGGAAAAAATTACCCTTCACCACAGTTTATTTCCTAATAAAGTCAAACTGTGGAATTTTATCATCTGCTTTGTTTTTCCTCTGGTCAATCTTTCCTCCAGCCTGTGTTTACTAGCTGTTTGTTTCCATTCATTATTAATATTGCCTTCCCTTTGCCATCACAAAGACAGACAGGTCTATATGCTACAGTCATCAAAACAAATTAAAAAAGCAAGTCGCACCGAGCTCATCTTTGTGGACCCATTAAAAATGCAGAACAACCAAGTGGCTGTGACTGGGATTGGCTTGTTGGTGGGAGAGTGGTGGTAAACATAAATTAAAGAGAGAACACAGAAGTATTTGCTGCATGAGCTAATCATAGAATGGCTGGAGTTGGAAGAGACCCTAAGGATCATCCAGTTCCAACGCCCCTGCACAGACAGTGACACCTTCACTACGGCAGGTTACTCAGGGCCTCAGCCAACCTGCCCTTCAACATGTCCAGGGATTGGGCAGGCACAACTGCCCTGGGCAACCTGTTGCAGCATCTCCCCACCCTCACAATAAAGAATTCCGTCCTCATGTCTAACCTCAATCTCCCCTCTGCAAGTCTGGAACCCTTTCCCCTTCTCCTCTTGCTACCACCTGTGTCAGAAGCCTTCCCTCAACTTTCTTGTAGCCCCTTCCTTCAGAGATTGGAAAGCTGCTCTAAGGTGAGCTGGGAGCCTCTTCATCTCCTAGCTGAACAACCCCAGCTTGTTCAGCCTATCCTCATACGGGAGGTGCTCCAGCCCTCTGATCATGAAACGGGTATCTCCCATGTGAGTCACAGAGACTCCTCACCTGAGGAGATTTTCACATCACAAGCTCAGATTGCTTCCTATCTGAGTTTCTCTGTCTACAAGGATTTCTACAGAAAGCAAATAAACCAAAAGAAAACTCTGATAAACTCGCCAAAGCTGTTTTCTTTCATTATTCAGAAGTGGGAGACATTACTAACGATGGGCCTCATAAACCGGGAAAAAGTTCTCTTGGTCCCATCCGCGTAGTAAGATTTTATGAGGGACATATTACACCCATTTATCCGGTGTTGAGAAAGCTGCAACGGAACCTTAAAATGCACTTATCAGTGGGGAAAATGACCACACATACAAAGAAAAGTCATAACAAGCAGACTTCGGGAGGCAGGGAGGGAACAGTGGAGGTTGTGAGGAACTGTATACACACATCCCTTCGCAGGGTGATGCTCATTCTACACCTGCTCCATCTTCATTGAAGCCATCGAGCACGACTGCGCCACACACATCCACAAGGGCTGGGAAATACATCTTCTGCTCTCCTTGGTTTATATCCAGAACAAATCTATTTCACAGAGCTCAGTGTTGCTGCTGGTTTGGGAATATTTGTTAAATGGTGATAATGTGATACCGTTAAGTTATTTACTGCTTGGAACTGGTGAGGAAATTGAGGCTTTTCATAATGGTGCCTTTCGACAGCAGAAGATGGGGTGGGGAAAGAGAGCTTTTATGAAAATAAATTGTTTTGGTTCTTCTCTGACGTTCTGTGTTTTTTATAGGGCAATGAAGATGCATTAATGTGGTTTTTATGTCATCTAGATGGGTACGAAGGCCAAGGTGCTCATGTGGGAGTGGCTACAAGAGGAAGGATTCGTGCCAACAACACTAGTAAATAAAATAACACAACAATCCCACTGCCTTCATAGAAAAATAGATTCATTTCAGTTGGAAAAGAGCTTTAAGATCATAAAGTCTAGCCATTAACATACCGGAGTGCATCCAGAGGAGGCCACTACAATGATCAGGGGAGTGGAGCATCTGTCATATAAGGACAGGCTGAGAGAGTTGGGGCTGTTCAGCCTGGAGAAAAGAAGTCTCCAGGAGGACCCTCTTTTGACCTTCCAGTACCTGAGGGGGGCATCCATGAAGGCAGGGGAAAGTCTTTTCAAGAGGGTATGTATGGATAGAACAAGGAGCAGTGGGTTCAAGCTGGAAAAGCAGATATTTAGGCTGGAGATTAGAAACAAGCTCTTCACTGTGAGGGTAGTTGATGGCTGGCATGGGCTGCCCGGGGAGGTGGTGGGGGCCATATCGCTGGAGTCATTTAAGGTCAGGCTTGATGAGGCTCTGAATGGCCTGACCTAGGTAGAGTTGTCCCTGTGTAGAGAGGTTGGACTAGATGACCTCTAGAGGTCCCTTCCAGCCTAGAACATTCTATGATTCTAACCCAAGTGTCCCAAGCCCACCGTCTTTAAGCTCCAGATCTGCACAACTATCACACTGAAAAACTGCCATTTTCTTTTTCTTTTTAAGTGAATTCTTTAAAAATACTCAATATTCTGTCTTATTTATCGATGAACTCCTGTTTTCTGCAGATATGTTAAGCAGGAGATGGAACCAGGGATGTGGCATCAAACGTACAGACATTTCCCTCAGCTGGCTCATTGACAACAGTAGTTCTCATGCATCCAGCTGCTGAAAGTCATCCCAAGGGTGTTGCAAGGCAGTTTTGATCATCTGTAATTTACCATCACCTTCCCCTACAGGGCAGGGGGCTGAGACAAGCTCATGGGGACTGGCTGCAGCTGTAAAAGTCAAACTTCTGCCACAGAAGGAGCTGAACTGCTGCCAGGGAGGAAAAGGCTTGCAGCAGTCCCCCCACCCAGTATGATGTTAGCTGCTCACCTGTTATTTGGATGTGTTTCTGTGTGACTTGGTCTTAGGTGGTCCTGCTGTGGCAGGGAGATTGGACTGAATCTTTCAAGGTCCCTTCCAATCCCTAGTGATTCTATTATTCTATTTGGGATGAGGTGTGCAAGACCACACTGACATGTAAAAGGTCAGTCCAAACTGGGATTTTTGAGGCACATCCAGTACAAAACAAGAACAGATGGGCAAGGAGAGATCACCATTCACACATCTGGAGGAAAAACTGATTTGGAAGAGCAGCAGGCTTGACCTAGGATGTTAGTTGTTATGGAGACATGGAGCTGAGCAACCTTTTAATAGAAATTGGTGGTGGTTTTGATCGAGATCTCCTAGGTTGGATGCTCTTATCAAACTACATACAATGGCTTCACATAAGTTCACCAAAGCAGGACAGTAAAGTGAGAAGCTGCGAAAATAAAGCAGGTCAAGTGTTCACGCCTTCCACTGAAAAGCAGTGTTTTCATGAGAGAGAACTTTACGAAAGCTCCAGCTTTCTCTGTCTGACACAAAACAACAGCAGCCTGGCCATCTGAAAAGGCTTTGAGAGCCAAAGGGAGAAAGCTCAAGGGTCATTTCAAGTTGTCTCTGTGGGAAATGCCAGGGGAATGATTGAATGTGTAACTGGTTGAGCTGAAACCAAAGAGAGTCCTTTTGATGAGGAATGCTTTCTGCTGGTTCCCCTTATGGGTGACTTGCCCTGCAGCGATAAGCTGTGTATCCCCCATTCTCTGCTGAACATCATCGACATGAAAATCCAGCTTTATGTCACTAACATTCACAACCCAAGGTTTTTTCAGAACCTAGTAAAAATGTTAAGGGCTACTGTGACATAAAGAGCAACTCCAGGATCTCAAGGAAGATTTATGAGTGATCCATTTCTGATGAGACAGCATCTGGAATCTTGTGTCCAGTTCCGGGACCCCTCAGTTCCAGAAGGACACAGAGCTGCTGGAGAGAGTCCAACGCAGAGACACAGAGATGATGAAGGGAGTGGAGCATCTCCCTGATGAGGAAAGGCTGAGGGAGCTGGGTGTCTTGAGGCTGGAAAAAAGGAGACTGAGGGGTGACCCCAAGAATGTTGATAAATATGGAAAGGGCTGGTGTCAGGAGGATGAAGCCAGGCTCTGCTCAGTGTTGTCTAATGATAGGACAAAGGGCAATTGGTGTGAGCTGGAACAGAGGAGGTTCCACATCAATATGAGAAGGAACTTCTTCATGGTGAGGGTGCCAAAGCACTGGAAGGGTCTGCCATAGGAGGTTGTGGAGTCTCCTTCTCTTGAGACATTTAAAACCTGCCTGGCCGTGTTCCTGTACAACTTGGTCTAGGTGATCCTGCTCTGGTAGGGGGATTGGACTGAATGATCTTTTGAGGTCCCTTCCAATCTCTGCTGTTCTGTGATTCTGTGATAACTTGGAGTAATCTAGAGAGGAGCTAATCCTGAAGTCTTTTTATGGTTAGAATTATGTTTATAAAATGGATAAAAGAAAATCCTTGTCTTCAGCTTGACCAGCTCATCAAGCCTTAGAGCCCGATAATTAAAGAGAGACTTTCTTTTCCAAGTCTTCAAGCACACACAAAACTCAGGCTTCCAAGGGAAGGACTCAAATATCTAGAGCAATTCATTGTTTTTTTGATTAAGTTAATGGAATGAAGAGGATGAAGCAGAGGATGAGGAGGAGGAGGGCTGTTTCTGTGAGGAAGGCAGCTGAAGGAACACAGATCATCACCTGGGTGATGACACGCAAATCACCTAAGCCAAGCTGCAAAAGGTGGGCTCTGATCACATATACTTTATAGCCTGTTCCCACCTTGATCTCTGCTGTTGTATTTCAGAAGAACAGAGCAACTGAAGCAAACTAAAATGATACCCCCAGCCCCAGGAAATGCTAAGTACTCTGAAAAAAACCCACCATACCCCTTCCACTCTGGCAATTTGAATTCATCGGGTAGTTCTTCCAGTCAACATCAGGTACCTCCATTCCTGAACCACTTAAGGGAGTATTACAGCATCTCCCACCCACCCCATAGCACCTCTCCTCAGCAGCGTCAGGCTTTGTACGACCCCACATTGGTGCAGGACAGTCAGAAAGATGATGAAAACGAGTTTTGAACCTGGAGTTAAGAGTCCAACCTACACTCGACCCAGAGCAGAGCGAGTAGCTGCTGATTTTACGGGCTCCATCCCTCATGTTCACTGAGTGAAGCAGAAGCCCAGCACAAGGTCCTATGTGTATAGTGCTGACAGGAACAGAATCTGACACTTTGTAGGTGCTGAGTGCTTCCCTGAAACATTAAATGATTCTAACAACACACCACAAGAGCTTCAGCATCAGGAGAACACTGGCAACTTCCAATGCTTGTGTCAGTGGGGATGTGGGTTGAAGTCAAGTGTAACCAGTCCTGCTTGCCTGGGCTTTTTTAGCTAAGTGATCCTATGACTCTGTGTAAGATTAGGTTCTTAAACCCTGCCTAACACTGTCTGAACCATATCAACAGCTGAGCTGCAGGTCTGTTAGAAAGGGGTGGGTATTTTCCAGGCTGGAACAGCTCAGGGGTTTCCTATAAAACTCTAAGTGAGGTTAGAAATGAGCTAGAGGATCACAAAATCACAAAACATTAGGGATTGGAAAGATCACCTATTTTTTCCTGATCTGAACATTGTATTGAGAAATAAAAAAGCAATTAAAAAGGGAATACTATGAGTGTGGGAAGCTGTCTTGGGGACAGCCCCAGGCAGGGACATGCCATAATCATCTCCAGGCCACTGCTGCCAGGCAAGATGCCACTAGAGGGTATTGCAGCCATGGGAAGCACAAATGAGACTCAAACCGAGGTGAATAAATCCTTCTCTCCAAACACACAACCTCAGGGTTCCAACCTGGCTCTTCTTTTGCCCTCTTTGCTTTGCCCCTCCACTGAGGCTGTGGGAACCCATCACTCCATCCCCTCTTCTCACAGACCGAAAGCTGGTGTTGATAATCCTATTAGAGGCTCCTGCGTTTATTACCTGTAATTAAATACTGCCGTTTGCAGTGTAAAGCTCATGAGACAAGAAGAGGCAGAAATGGCTCAAATCCTGTCTTAAACCTACAGCTTTTGACAAGAGGGAGAGCATTTGGGTTTTTCTTCCCCCCACCTCCTCCTCCTCCTCCTCCTCCTCTATTTCAGACTCGTGAACATAAGACTCTTAAATGGATTTAACAAAGCAGAACATAAAAACACCCCAAAAAGCACTGAGCTCCTGGCCAGACAGCTATTGAAGATGATTTTGTTTCCTGCTTCCTTTGACTTCACAAGGGACATCAAGATGGATCTGAACAACACAGGCAGACACCACATCTATCAGCAAGCTCTCAATATTCATGAGCGTTTGCTCGCACGGTTCCAGTTTGCCGCCTGCTTATTAGCGCTGCAGACACAAACACAGCGCTGGGCTTGGGCTTGTTTTTTGGGGAGCGGGTTTGGTTTTTTTAAAGTGAATAGCCTGGGTGGAAAAACAACGATGTAATTAAAACAAAACAGGACATGGATGTGTTGTAAACAAAAGGACTGGTGAGCTTCTTCACACAAATCTTTGCTGAGCCGCCATCTGTTCCCTAGCACAAGCCTCTGTTCCTTAGTCGCCAGCGTTTTAATTTCTGGGTAACGCTGAATAAAATGAAGGGAAATTAATTTCTGCACATTCATGAATTTGTTTTCCTTGTGGAATTCTTCCAGCCCCATTCTGCCGATCTCAGCACCCATGAGGTTGTAGTCTGAGATCTCCAGTGCAACAGCCACCTCCAAACCAAAGCTGTCCCAGCTCTTTAAACTCAATATAAGAACAGCCCCAGCATCAGCACTGGGCAAAGTTGTAACTCAGAGCAGGTATCACAGAATCACAGAACATTAGGGATTGGAAGGGACCTTGAATGATCGTCTATTCCAATCCCTCTGCCACAGCAGGATTCTCTAGACCAACAATCACAGAACACCAAGGATTGGAAGGGACCTTGAAAGATCATCCAGTCCAACCCCACCACCACAGCATAGATTAAGTAGCACAGGAACACATCCAGGTGGGTTTTAAATGTCTCCAGAGAGGGAGACTCCACAACCCCCCTGGGCAGCCCCTTCCAGGGCTCTGCCACCCTCACTGGGAAGAAGGTCCTTCTGATATTTATATGGAACCTCCTATGTTCCAGCTTGCACCCATTGCCCCTTGTGCTATCACTAGATGACACTGAGAAGAACCTGGCTCCCTCTGCCTGACATAATCCCAAATAATTCTGTGTCTTCAATCCTAACCACAGCAGAGATGTCTGCTGCCTCTGAGGCAGTGGACTCCAGTTATGACTCTTGTCATGGCTCATAGCTCATCTGCAGACACCTGGAGCACCTCACCTTATGAGGACAGGCTGAGCAAGGTGGGGTTGTTCAGCCTGGAGAAGAGGAGGCTCCTAGCTCACCTTAGAGCATCTTTCCAATCTCTGAA
>JAOXOE010031894.1:0-11517 GCA_028565055.1 Phoeniculus purpureus
TGTCCAATCCTGCCTTGAACAGCTCCAGGGACGGCGACTCCACCACCTCCCTGGGCAGACCATTCCAGTGGCCAATGTAGTTATTGTACTGACATAAAAAACGTTTGTTTATAAGTTATTGAAACAACGTATGCCAAGGAAAGGCAGAGCACAGGAAGCCATTCATAGATTTAATAAATGAAATAAATATTGAGTCTTCCAGAAAAAACCTGGCAGGTACAATGATTGTGTAAACATTTCCAGCAATTCTGTATGACATCCGTAATGACAAAAAAATGGACTTGGTGACTTTTAGAAGACCCTCCCAACCCAAACAATTTTTCGATGGTATGAAAAGCCATAGTGGCAGGCATTATTTCATAATTTCTGCTGTGTTTTGCCTTTCTTTACACTATAGTACTCTATCTAAACAGTAGAAAATATGTGCACACAGCATTTGCAGTAGTGACCTCGTCCCGACTCAGCACTGTTACAGAACCATAAAACTTTCAAGAGAGATTTTGTTGTAACTCTGGCTTTTGTGCAGACGCAGCAAAAGGTCATGAGTCAAGCAAAATGGCTGTCAGGGCTATTCCCACCAAGACAATTAATTATTCAGGCTGTGATGGCTGCAGCAGAGCTGTGCTTTATCTCAAGCATGGCCAGAGTTTTCACTGCAAGGAGTAAGGAAACTTCCTTCATATTTATAGCACAAGGGTCAGGCATAGTCCTCACCTAAGCACCAAGATTTCATGCTTCCTGGACAGCACAAGAGTGTGAGGACATGAAGGTAGACATATGCTGGTTTGGGGGAGCTTGTGAGAGTGATATGCTTAGCAGACAAAAAGGAGAGGAATGCATGTATCCTCTAGGGTAAAGAATAAATATGGTTTGATCCAGTGCAATACCACACCTTCCAATATTCTGCATGATTTTCCTGTAAAACTCAAGAAAGGGACCAGTTTGTGCCTGAGTGAATAATTTAGCTGAAGACATAAAGTCAAGATGATGCAATTAGAACAGGAGGAAAAAGATGTCACAGAATAGACTTTATGACCATATAGTTGTACTGACTAAAAGGTACTCAGTTATCTATTTAACCTAAACTGTTGACTAATCTGAGACTGAGATAACAGGTAAATAAACAATAATAGAAGAGGTGATGATTTAATAAATTTCCATTAGCAAGAAATAAATTCCTTTTATTTGGTGTTCATTTAGAACTGACGTTTGCAAAAATAAAAACTTTATGAAAACTTAATTTTGTACTTTTCTTGGCATTTCATCAGCACTTTTATTAAAGACAAAATCTGAACTTTTTCTTCTAGAGAAATTTTGTATAAGCAGTACATTTTGAATGAAAAATCACTTTTCATCATCAAAATGTTATTGGAAATAATGATCATTATGTCAAGTAGGGCTAGAGTGTAAGATTTGTTTTTCCAAAAATTGAACTTAGAATTGATTGCTAAAATGTAAAACTGAGATATGACTTTCAAAAAATGCCGTGCAAACATCTGTACATGTCAGTAGCTACAGATCACCAGCTGCTTTTTGCACTGTTATATCAGCCAATAGCATGATCCAGCTACTAGAATGTGGGCTAGACATAGCCTATGAGTTTGGACATAGTTTTAACTTTGCCTCTTTGTCCTAAACTAGTGTGCTGACACCATACATGTGGTTCAACAGGAGCTGTTCTGCCTGTGTGTCAAGTGAGAGGATTTCTAGAGCTCTCTAGTAGACCACACTGACTAAAACACAGCATCTGCTCACCCTTATAAATTTTTAACACACTAATTCTACATTAACATTTAATTAGAACTTGATTATATTTACTAGACTTTAGAGTAGAGCTTCTAAGCAATGAACAGTTAATGTTTAGTAATAGGTACACAAAAAATAAACCTGTTTCTTTATCACAATTTTGTCTTTTTACCTTTTTTGCCTTTTTCAAAAAATACAGTTTTTCACTAGAGAATAAGTTTACAAACATGAACTCTGAATTATCACAAATAAATGTGGAGCGAAGTAGTCAGCTTCTCAAGGACGCACACTTGAATTGTTCTATAGTAACTTAGACATGTTATGTCTTTCCTGTATTAGAAAGCCTAAAACTAAGTGTAGTATTCTAGATGTGGCCTAAAAAGCACTGAGTAAAAGCTTACAACTGCTTTACTCAGTCTACTGGCTACAGTCCTTGATATATCCTTGTGCAGCCCAAGATGCTGTTAGAATTCTCTGCTGCCAGGTGCAGGAATCTCTGCATGGATTGGGTAGTTGTCTCATATATTGTCAGGATGAAGGACCATTGACAAACCTTCTTGCTAGAGAGAGCGAAGAAAGGACATAATTAAGAGGGCCACTTCCTCACTTCCTGGAAAATTCTGCTTTCTTCCAATGTACTGGTTCTATCACCTGCATTCTGGCATTTCACACAACACTTACTGCTACTTTTTTCAGTTCAGAACTGTATTCAGGCAGCATATAAACTTGCTGTGGTTGGACGCTGGCATGCAGCCACAAGACTTAGTAGGCACCGCATTGTCACCCTAGGATAAGTCCTGGGGCATGGCACTGACGCTACTACTCCTTGGTCAGTTGCTTCCCAGAGCAGTAGTTTTGTTTGGCAGGTACAGAGGCTAAAAATGATTTACCCTCCCCTTTTAGCTACTGGAGGAAGGCAGAGATGAATAATAAGTCAAGCAGCACAACGTTTTTTGCTGGAAGCCAGTCCAGAGTACCTGGACAAATGTGGATGCTTTGAATGAGGCCAAGGGAAGGTACTATAGAGTCCACTTGCAAGTCAGTACAGATTTACTGCCCTGTAGTACCACTAATGATTAAAATTAGACAATATTTTTGTTTTATCTGTGTGATAGATCTCAGTTCCTGATTATCCTCTGAGACCAAGCCCAATGAAGATGATAAGATTGGGGGTGGGGGGAGGAGTCCTAGAGCTGCCCCAGGTACAAAATGAAGCTGCCTGTGTGGCTTCTAGTGTCTTTTTTTTGTGGGTCCATTTTTTCTGACTCCTACTGAGGCACAGCTCAGCACTGCTTATTCATCCTTGAAATTCACTTGAAAGCAAGTTGCAAAGAGTTTCATGACTGAAAACTGATCCAGGAGCCTATACTTTCCTACAAAAAGAAAAGTTGTCACATTAATCATTAAGAACAAGGTTCCATGTGAAAGTGTTGGCAGTGAGAAAAGCAATCACGTGGACAATGTAACCAGGTGGATGGGGCAAGAAAGGGCACTTCCTATTGACTATGATGTTTGGTTTGCACTCAGAGTGATCTGTAAACCTGAACATAATACAGGTAGAGTGATGATACCATTGACCTTCACATGACTGCGAGGTAATGAACCACTCTCAGGTTTCACCGTCTCCTGTGGAAACACTCAAGCTACCGCAGATCAAGTCTGAGTGCAGGGGTGTGCAAATCTCTTTCTATACTTCACTATCTGAAAAGATAGAATGTGATGGAAAGACAGAGCATGACACCACAGAAAGAGTGTCGCAATTTATATAACTATGAAGAACACTACTCTATTTCCCTGATAAAAATCTGTTTTATTATCACTACACTGAGAGGAAAAAATCATATTTCCTCTAACTGCAGCAAGTCACTCTTTTGCATCACAGTAGTGCTATATTTTCATGAAGGTATTTCATGGTTCTATGAGGTTTTGTGAAACTTTTAGAAATACTTTTCTTTTTTCATTTCACTGAAATGTGGTATAAAAAAAAAGCAGAACTACTGCAAACCAAGACATTTTTAGAAGACTTATTTTTCTCCAAGTATGAATAAGGCGACTTTCATAAAATATCTAAATTACCATTTTTTGTTATGATAATGTGCAGAAGTGTCAGCCAGTAATCAGGACTCCACAACAAATACCCATGATACACACTGTAAATACCTCTGTAGGCACACATGCACGGATAAATGGCATTAACAGGTGGATTAAGAACTAGTGCAGCCAATGAAGAAACCTCAGTATCCTGTTGGAATGATACACTCTCTCTCTCTCTCTCTCTCTCATGATGTCCTCTCTCTCTCACTTAAGAAAAAATAAATCACCCAAAATCACTTGACTACAAAGTTTGCAATTAACCCCCGTGGATATCATGGTATTGACTATACAGATTAGGCTGTACAAATAAGATGCAATGGATGACATTGCTAGCAATCTGGTTAAGGTCTGGGGCATATGGAAACACAGTGAAACTGTTCTTAAGGTTAATAAAAAATGCCCTATCTTCCCTTCCACCAGCCTGATGTCTGAAAACTTGCTAAACTTTGCAACTTCAGCACCTCTGTGTGAAAAAGAGGTGAGTTGCTGAACAGATGGTGAATAAATGACTCTCACTCACTTTTGCTGCTTTCACACTTCCCAGAAGCAAAGTTGCCAAATTGTGTTTGGAGCCTGGAATGTGATTTCTTTATTTAAACTACATGCTTAGCACTAACAAGGGAGCACTCAGGAACATTAATTCAAACATGCAGAGTGTCTCTCTCTGGGAACTGTGTTCAGACTTTTTGAGAATTTATTATTTCCAGAAAAAAATCTTCTTTGTATCTGTGTGCTAAAAACATAGTCACGGTCTCTTCATTCTGGTGTCAAAAATTCCTGAAGTCGCTGTGTGTGTATGTGTGCATATGTGCATAAATAAATGAAGGTGGGTATGCATTATGTATGTTGCAGATAACTCTTGAGATAAATGGCATTTCTACGCTTGAGACTGTAGGCCAAAAAACTGCAATACATTATTCTGAACAAATAGCCTAATCCTTCAGGGAAATGCAGCCCAACTTTTCCTCTGTCTTTATTATAATATCCTATTTCATACTGTGCATATTGTACTGCCTCCAATCCACAGCGAATTCAGTATTCTATCCCTTCAAACCATTAGCCTAATAATGTTATGTTCTGCCTCATTCCTCTTTCAAGTGCTGCTGTTTTTACACTGTGCTTCATTCCTCTTTCCTCCCCAATCACATTCCTCAATGTGCATTGCCCTGTCACTGAATCTTTCTGCAAGACATCTGCCAAATATTTTTTATTTCGTATCTGCTGCTGAGCGCATTTCCTCACCTCTGCTATGTTTGCTAACAGCTGAGCTAATTGTTTCGGTTTCAAAAGTGCTTGGCATCATGTTAAGTAAAGGACTGAAGAGAGAGCTTGGGATAACTTCTGCCACATTTGTCCTTGTTGTGCATTTCTCAGTATTATGTTATCCATACTAGGAAGGTTTTGGGACACACAGAATAGAAGACAAACCAAACCAAACCAACCCCAACCCAACACACTGAACCAAAATGTAACAAAACAAAATTATGAGGTGGATGTTTGCTTCTCAGAAGATAGACATTGTAAGGTGATTGCAGTGTATCCTCTCCCATTCCAATACTCCAAGATAGAATGGCCCAAGTCTGTGTGTAGTAGCTCACTTCTAGAATCTCTTGCTCCCATCAAGGCTTGAGTTCCTAACAGGGCTG
This sequence comes from Phoeniculus purpureus, assembly GCA_028565055.1. Lineage (NCBI taxonomy): Eukaryota > Metazoa > Chordata > Aves > Bucerotiformes > Phoeniculidae > Phoeniculus > Phoeniculus purpureus. The sequence goes on from JAOXOE010031894.1 coordinate 5,487, forward strand.
TGGAAGTACAACAACACCACAGACAGCTAATTAATCAAAACAGATCTCTGTGATCATAACAGATTTGTTCAGTAAGGAAAAAAATACACTGTTTTACAAGTGGTACCCAGATCCTTATCCTTGCTTTTTGCTGTCCTTTCCTACTACACCACCAGCACACACCGTCTCTGAAGTTCAGACTTCTCAAAACAGACTATATTCAGGTTTCTTTGTGATAGTCATAATTGGAAGAAAGCTTGTTTTCTGGTTCTGATACATTCTTTTTTGCTTTCTTTAGTCTATTCTGCTTTACTTAATAATGTAAAAATTCCCGTACCAGTACTATTTTGAAAGCTATTTGCTAGATGCACATTCTAAAAACCATGCTTGCTTTACTTGCTCATGTGGTCATTCAATCTGATTTCTGCTGTCTGGTAATGGTCAGAATTATCAAGAGATTATTTTATAAACAAAACAAAGCAGCTTCCCAGAAGCTCTAGCCATAATAGTGTGTAAATAAAGCATTTGGAGCAGCAGGAGGCATATACCTAGGAAATATAATCATACAAGGCATATGGGAAAAGTTGTGTTTGCTTTCTCCTAAGCAAGAAAAAAAATCAAAGAAAATCATTAGTGAATTGGCTATTGGGATGATCACACTCATCTGATTGAATCTTGAAACAAAATTATATCTTGGGTACACTACCGGGTTATGACTGTCATCTTTTTGATGTTTTTTTCTCATGTGCTTTGTTGGTAATTTCCAAGCATTAATGCACTGAAATAGATTGGGAGAGATGGTGTAAAAAAACTTCCACTCATTTCTACTAGTGTTGCCAGTCCCATTAAATAGAAATATGCCCGAGACTGCTTTGTGATCGTATGTTTTGTGTTCATACTTGTCTGAAGTAGGGGGTTATATCAGATGACCTTTAAAAGCCTCTTCCAATCCAAAGCTTTCTGTCATTCTGTGGTGATCAGTTACAGCTCCAAAATCTTTTGCTGGGCTGGAGAAAGATTGACCTTCAAAACTTTTCCCAAGAAAGGTTGTCCACATGATCCTTGATGTTCCTTCCATCCTGGTATTTTACAATTCTACGATTCAAAGCCCAATTAGTAGGAAAACAATATTCTCCACAGTCCAGCTATTATCAGATAAATATTTGTGCACTTCTGTTCACTTTCCTTAAGGTCACTGCAGAGTGCTGCAGCTGAAGAGTTGTCAAATGGTCAGCTATTGTTTTACTACATTTATGCTACAAACGCCACATCATGAAAGACGGACAATAACTCTTTCTTGTTTTCATCTTCCCTCTCCCCACTCCAGTTTATTTACTGAGTGAGGCATTGGATAAAACTTTTAGCTGATGTAAATCAATGTAAATCTGCTGGTTTTAACTATTACACAATAAACTCTCCTACATGGCTTCTTGTTTAGTAGCTGCAGCAGTCAAGTACAGTTATAGGACAGATGTAGTGTAATGTTTCTAGCTTTGATATTGCTCCTTTACTCAAAATAGGAAAAAAAGAATGAAGGGAATCCTAATTGCTCTCTACAACTACCTGAAAAGAGGTTGGAATGAGGAGTCATTTTCTTCCTAGTGGCAAGCTATAGGACTTGGTTTCAAGGAACCAAGAGGAAACGGTTGCAAGCTGTACCAGGGGAGGCTTAGGCAGGACTTTAGGAATACTTTCTTCTCCAAAAGGATAATCAAATATTGAAATAGGCTGTCCAGAACAGTGGTGGAGTTGCCATCCCTGGAGGTATTTAGAAGGCAGATAGATGTAGAGCCAAGAGAGGTGGTTTAAGGTTTACCTGGCAATGCTGTGTCAGAGGTTAGACTTTATGATCTTAAAGGTCTCTCCCAACCAAAGATATTCTATGATTCTGTCATATGACACCATGGCACTGTCTGGGATGGATTGTGAAGGATAAAGATTTGCTCTTATCCTGCTTCTAATAGCCACACTGGCCAATGTAATTTCCTTGGATGTTTCATTTCAATTACATGTGTGGGGCGGCTCAGGTGCTATCGCAGACAGGATTCGCAATGGCTTCTGCTAAGCCAGCGTATAAATGAGCTATCCGCTTACTGGTTCTTCCAAATCAGACTTAGAGTAATAGAAGTTTTAAAGAGAAGAGGAAACATGTGCTGAATACTGCTCAGTCTACCAGATACATGACAAAGAAACAACAGAGAATAAAATATGCAGATACTTAAAAGCAGAGACATTATCATGAAAATCATAAAGAGCAAAATGTATCAATACATCACCTATGGAAACAAGAAGGTTTTGTTGCATAGTGTGCATAATTAATAAAATTGAAGCAGAATTGCACCCAGTAGTACATGTGGGGTAGGTTGCTCCCTTGGGGCAAAGTTTCCTTGCATTAAACGCAAAGGTTTGAAAATACACCTTTGATAATATTAACATATCTACAAATAATGCTGCATGGAAGAGCACAACACCATTTGAAACATGTAAGAACAGAACATTTGATGAATTTGGTAAACAGTAAATAAGGTTTGATCTTCAAGTGTAATACAGTGTAAAAGCCTGTGATTCTGTATGCAAGATGGAATTATTTCACAGCCTGCATAGCCATGAAAAATGATCACACTAGCGTAGCTTGGCTACCTCAGCAAGCACCTAAGCGTATGTACAAGTGGAGAGAAGGCTGCGTAAATAGTTGCAAAGTACGTTATTACTAGAAAGGTTTGAAACAAAGCAAAGTAAAACCTGGCCTATGTTATAAAATATAGCTGCTATATCTGAGGATATAACGGAAACATAAACAGATCAGCTGAATAATTTAGGGTTGGACTGGACACCACACTTAAGAACATAGTATATCACAGACAAGCAATCTTGCTTTGGCAGAGTAGTGGACAAAAGCCTTAGTAGGTCTCTTCCATTACTCATTCTTTTCATTCAATGCTCTTTGTAGACCAGCATTAAGCACCTCTAAAAGACACTAGAAATATTAGACCTCCATTTGCTTCTTGTCCTGAAAGCTAGCTTTCGATTACAGAGCAGTGAGATACTACGTTTATTAGCTACCATTGTTTACTCTGAAATGAAAGGATGCTTAAGGATGGTAGATAAAATAATAGTTTCTAATCAATCAATGTGAATTACTCCAAGAGTTTATGCCGACACACTAACACCCTGGCAGTTTTGATGACTAATGTTTTAGAAACAGCTATGGTTGCTAAGTTATAATTTCATTAAGAAGTATCAAATGAAAAATGAATCCTCTATCTTGGATTTAGCAAGTCTTAGACAAGCAAAAACTTGGGATTAATTCTTTAGCAATATTATAGCTATCTCAAAAGAAATACAAAATTTGTTGCGCTTTAGGGCAGTATACAAAAACCACATGAGGAGAACTAGAAAATTTTGTAAGGTTTCTTCAATGAGACAAACTAATTATGTATCTCTAATGACTTAAAAGTTAGGAGAACATCGTTCTCTCTGTTCTGCAATCTTTCAGAATTTATTATCTTTATCTTATCTCACCCAACCTCATTATAGTATATAAACAATGAAGCACATTTTAACTGTTTTATCATATTTACAAAGGATTTGTTTTTATTCTCAGTAGATTACAAATTAATGTGATAAGTGTGTTATTTGAGTTATTTGATGTATTTCTTTCAATTCTTTCAATATCAAATAGATATTTGAAAAAATACTGGGCTTGTGTATGCAGTTTTAAATATCTATTCCTGTTTGTCTTCATAAATAATCCTTGTTTCTGAGCATGAATACAAGCTAAAGTGATATTTTTACACTTTTGATTAATGAGAAATCACAGAATCACAGAATAACAGAACATTAGGGATTGGAAGGGACCTCAAAAGATCATAGAATCATAGAATCATTAGGGACTGCAAGGGACCTAGAAAGATCATCTAGTCCATCTAGTCCAATCCCCCTGCTTCAGCAGGATCACATAGACCAAGTCACACAGGAACACATCCAGGCGGATTTTAAACTTCTCCAGAGAAGGAGACTCCACAACCACCCTGGGCAGCATGTGCCAGTGCTCCGTCACCCTCACCATGAAGAAGTTCCTTCTCATATTTATGTGCAACCTCCTATGTTCCAGTTTACACCCATTGCTCCTTGTCCTACCAATAGATGACATTAAGAAGAGCCTGGCTCCATCCTCCTGACACCCACCCTTCACGTATTTATAAACATGAATGAGGTCACCCCTCATCCTCCTTTTCTCCAGGCTAAAGGGACCCAGCTTCTTCAGCCTTTCCTCATAAGGAAGGTGTTAGCATTCAAAGACTACTTTGAAGCACAAGAAAAGAGCATTCCAACAGGTAGGAAGTCAAGGAAGGGAGCCAGAAGACCCACGTGGTTAAACAGGGAGCTGCTGGGCAAACTCAAGAGGAAAAAGAAAGTCTATAGGTCATAGAAGGAGAAGATAGCAACTTGGTGTGATTATAAGGCTCTGGTGAGAGAATATAGGGATGCAACTAGGAAAACCAGGAAAGCCAAGGCCTTCTTGGAATTAAACCTTGCAAGAGAGGTCAAGGGCAACAGAAAGGGCTTCGTCAAATACATTGCAGGTAAAACTAAAACTAGAGGAATGTAGGCCCCATGATCAATGAGGTGGGTGCCCTGGAGATAGAGGGTACAGAGAAAGCAGAGATATTGAACACCTTCTTTGCCTCCATCTATACTTCTGGGGGCTGTCCTGATATCAATCCCCAGACTGCTGAGGCTCCAGAAGATGTCGAGGCAAGAAAGAAGTTTGCCCTTGTTAATGAGGACTGGGTTAGGGATAAGTTGAGCTAACTGGATGTACATAAATCCATGGGTCCAGACGGGATGCATCTGCGTGTACCAAGGGAGACGGCGGAAGTCGTTGCTAAGCCACTCTCCATCACCTTTTCTAAGTCATGGGAATCAGGAGTGGTGCCTAGGCAGTGCAGTATAGCAAATGTCACTCCAGTCTTCAGAAAGGGTAAGAATGAGGACCTAGGTAACTATAGACTGGTCAGCCTCATCTCTATCCCAGGAAAGGTGATGGAACAATTTGTCCTTGACACTGTCTCTAGGCGTATCAAGGCCAGGAATGCTGTTAGGGATACTCAGCATAGCTTCACCAAGGGAAAGTCATGCTTGACCAACCTGATAGCCTTTTATGAGGGCATTACAAGGTGGATAGGTGATGGCAGAGTGGTGGATGTGGTCTATCTTGACTTCAGCAAAGCATCTGACACAGTCTCCCACAGCATCCTTTCAGCCAGACTGAGACAGCGTGGTCTAAATTATCAGGAAGTGAGGTGGATGGTGAACTGGCTGAAGGATAGAAGCCAGAGAGTAGTGGTCAATGAGACAGAGTCTAGTTGGAGGCCAGGACTCTGGCACAGGTTGCCCAGGGAGGTTGTGGCTTCTCCATCCGTGGAAGTGTTCAAGACCAGGTTGGATGGGGCTCTGGGCAGCCTGATCTGGTGAGAGGTGTCCCTGCCCCTGGAAGAGGGGCTGGAACAAGATGATGTCTGTGGTCCCTTACAACCTACACCATTCTAATTGTTTTAGGGTTTCCCAGCCAATTTCACAGCCTCTGAGGAAGATGAGAACATTGCCATAGGGTTTAAATTATTATTTTAACATCTTTCTCTAGAAATGAAAGAAATCTCTGAAATAGGAGGGCATGATGCATGATGCAGGATCAAACTGGCTGTTAAGCAGAGTGAAATGTTGGGCTGTTAGGCTTTGTGGGAAGTCAAGACAAGAACTATTGTACTTACTGTAATATACCGTGCTCTGCCTTTCTTAAAATATTTTCCATGCTTCCTCAGCTTTGTTACACCACTTTTTCATTCATTTGGGAAGTGTTTTTATTCCTTTCTGCATTCTGTGTACCTGTAGAAGCTAACAGAACCCTTAACCTTCATGAATTTAAATACTGCTGGTATTTAAGTGTGGTGGGTTCAAGACCACAATTAGCAATAAAGGAAAAGAAAACAAAGCAGTTAGGTCTCGATGAGATCTTGGATAGAATTTGCCAGACAATGGATAGCTTAGG
>JAOXOE010031895.1:0-11515 GCA_028565055.1 Phoeniculus purpureus
GCAGGGGGGTTGGACTCGATGATCTCTTGGGTCCCTTCCAACCCCTAACATCCTATGATCCTATGATCCTATGACAAGTTGTTTGAAGTAACCGTTTAACTTGGATTGTGACAGCCCAGTTATTTTGAAGTGTAGTGGCTACTGCCTGTAATCACAGTTATGGTGAGATGTGGCCACTAGTCTGTGCTACCGGGCAACTGAGGGGTTAGCAGCTGACAGAGAAAAGCTGAAGTGCTGCCCATGATGAATGCAGGAGAAACATCTTTATTGGGTGAAGTGCTCATGGTGGGGTTTCTGCATGGTGTTAGTTAAGTAGCCATGGTGCAATTTAATTTAAAATGACTTTTTGAAAGATCGGGAGCACTGTGGTTGTGCTGAGTGGTCCTTAGATCACTTAGGGCTGCTGTGTTTGCCCCATTTCAAGGCATTATTACTGTTGTTTGGTGTCTGCTATGCTCATTGAACGAGTAGAAGGGTAACTGTGGATCAAAATGTTGACACTTTCATGTTCAAAGCTGCTTATTGAATGACCTGGTCCTGCACGTGTTTTATTTTCAGTAGGCTTTTGCTGTCCCATTGGTCTCCAGAATGTGTCTGCTTCTTGTTCTCAACTAAGGTTTGATTGCTTTGCCAGAAACACTTCCCAACATTGTACCATGTGGATTGCTTTTCTTCCTTCTGCTTCCACACGAAGATGTTGAAGGGAGGGGAGCATCTCCCTGATGAGGAAAGGCTGAGGGAGCTGGGGCTCTTGAGCTGGGGAAAAAAGGAACCTAAGAGGTGACCCCATGGATGTTGATCAATATGTGAAGGGTGGGTGTCAGGAGGATGGAGCCAGGCTCTGCTCAGGGGTGCCCAGTGAACAGGACAGGGGGCTGTGAGTGTGAGCTGAAACAGAGGAGGTTCCACATCAGTGTGAGAAGGACCTTCTTCCCAGTGAGGGTGCCAGAGCCCTGGAAAGGGCTATCCAGGAAGGTTGTGGAGTCTCCTTCTCTGAAGACGTTTCAAACCCACCTGGCTATGTTCCTGTGCAACTGGATCTAGGGGATCCTGCTGTGGCAGGGGGATGGGACTGGATGATTTCTCGAGATCCCTTCCAGTCCCTAATGCTCTGTGATTCTGTAAATGGAAGGGAGCCTCCCAAGAGTTGCAGTTCTGTGTATGGATGTACAAGTGACTTGCACAGACGCTGACAGTGTTCTTTTCCCTGTTTCTTCCTGTTTCTCTGCAGAAAGTAATTAGTATTTGTTAGCTCTGGGGTGTTCCGCTTTCCACAACTGTTCTGTTGAGAGCGAAGAGATGCACATTTGCCTGCGTGCGCTCTGCCTGCCTTTGTTGTTGACTTGCAGCTCTGCCACAAGCCTCTCAGCTGAACTTCTCATCTTTGCCAGCTGTCACTGTAGCTTGTACCAAACTGGCGGCTGTGGCTGATGATCTTGAGCAAAAGTCTCAATCTGTAGGAGAAAATGAACCTGTTTTCCATTAGTCGACCTTAAAATGGGCGGAGCTGTCAACCACTCAATGTCCTCTGCAAGTTCCACTGTTCTACTGATGGTGTTTTACAACGTCCCGCCTTGTACCATTTAGCACTTGCTACTGTGTTTTAGAAAGGGTGAGCCACTGACATTAGGAAACCAGGTCCCCCCTGGTTTGTGCTTCTTAGTTCAAGTCTTTAAGGTGTTAATGAAGAACTGTGGCTAAATTGCTGCACTTAAGTGGTGTCAGCCTGGGGCAGGGCTGGTTGGATCCTTGCTTTAAATAAGAGAGGCCTGTCTCCCTTTGGCAGGATGTGCTCAGCTCAATACTGTCAGGAATTAGGTGCCTGATGAGGTCTGTTACAGGTCATGTAGCAGAGCCGGTTTTGCTCAGCCTCACAGGTAATGGTTGAAATCAGAAACAAGCTGCCACTTGGTGCTTGTCTAGCCAGCTCACTTACGAGTTTTAAACCTGGAACATTTTGCATCAGAAACCACCACAGGTCCCTGCATTGCTGTTAATTACAGGGCTCTGATGAAGGGAGCATGGAGGGAGTTGATGGAGTGCCTTATAGATAAATGGTGACACATGGAAGGTTTGATTTCTCCTCCAAAGCCTTGTAGTTCTTTTTGCTTCCCTTAGAATTAGTAGGATGTAACAGTTGCTCCTTCAGCTTAGCACTTGATTGATGCCTCTATTCAAGTACAAGGATTGTGCGTGTGTGTGAAAAATCAGCCCTCTCTTGTGCTGTAACATATCAGCAGTGAATACATCGCTGGTTAAATTTAGTTTGCCTTACCCAGAGCATCTCGTCTGTAATCTTTGATCGGAGGACTTGCTGAGTTCGGGTGGTGTGAGTGAGGTTGGAGGAACTGTGTGGCTTTAATTGCCATCACCTGTGCTGTTCTAATTTGGACTTTGTATGGCCAGAGTTCTAGTTCTGCATGACCACTGTTTTCAGCCTCTAGTAGTGAAGTCATCTCTCTAGCCAGTGGCTCTTGAGAGAAGCTGGATTCTGCAAATGGAGGTTTCTGTTGCTTCCTATTCATAGAATCAGAGTCATCCTGGCTGGAAATGACCTCCAGGATCATCCAGTCCAGCCCTCATCCCAACAGCTCCCTAACCCCTAGACCATGGCCTCAAGATTGAAAACAGTTTTCTCTTAAGTGTTTCATGTTCTTGTTTTGGTGTGCTTTCTTCTCAGGTTTCTGGCTGAATACCATGATGACTTCTTCCCAGAGTCTGCTTACGTAGCTGCGTGTGAAGCCTACTACAGCACTAAAAATCCTCGGGCAATCTACTGAATCCATTGATAAAGATTAACCCTACTGCACGTGGCTCGTGACAGTGCGATTGTGCCACGTGGCTACACGATGAAGGTGGAAAAGGAATTAAAACAACTTCTGGAGTTGAAGAAATGGGAAGATGCCTTCTGTGGTGGTCAGAACACTTGAGAAAGGAGAACTTTCCAGAGATGAGCGTGCACCGCATCATGAGTTGCTTGAAGGACTCACTATAACGAACTCCAGAGGAACGAAGCAGCTTCTTTGTGTCTTCTAATGCATAGCGGCTGCATGGGACTATCAAAGAGGAAGCAATGCAAAAGCAGATGCATTAACAACGGGGTATTTCCATGAAGATCATTACGTTGTGTTTCATCTTAGCTTGGTCCCTCCAGCCTGGGAATTAAGACTGGACTGCACAGATTGTGTTCCTTGCCAGTTGCACTTTGTGTTGTGGAACTGCCACGCTCCATGTAAAGGTGTTTCTGCTGTCTGACTCGCGTGACGTCTGCCTCAGGAGTGACTCTATTGCCTGGATGAAAGCTGTGTCGCTGACTTTGCGTTCTGCGAAGGTGTTTAGCTCTTCTCGCGGTAGGGCCGCCAGAGTCCAAGGAGAGTGCATGCTGCCGGGGACTCGGTGCGCACCTGGCAGTCGGCGACTTCCAGAGCCATTCTCAAAGTGATTTTCTGCAAGTAAGCGGAGAAGTCCAAGTGCTGGCAGTTCAACTGACAAATACTACTTTTCTTAATAAAGTTCACAGTGGCTGCTGTGTAAATGTGTGAGTTTGGCTGTCTAAAACGTCTTGTTTGTTGGTTAGCGTTTGGGAGACTGCCAACTGCCCATATAATGAGTGGTGAGAGCGCTGACTGTTGCAAGGAGAAAAGTCCTTACCGGTAACATTGGGTTTTCTTCTGCAGACGTGAAGGGTGTCATTTTAGACAGCTCTAAACACTTTAAAGCTCTGGAAGTACAAATTCTGTGAGAACAGTGTTTCTGGAACCTGACAAGACCTTCAGCAGAAGTGAGTTGAAGTACAGTTCTTGATTGTCATCAAAACCTCCTCCATGACACAGCAGGATTCTGAAGGCCAGAGTAATGTGTCAGGACAGACACACAATTTAGAAGCACTCTGAGAAGTAGGACTCGAGGCTCATAGACTGCTCCATTAATCACTCGCTAATCCTTGCTAGCTGAGAGCTCCCATTAGAGCACTTAACCTGTGATGCAGAATTCAGCACAGACATCCCACATTTGCAGAAGCTGCTAGTGAGGAGAAATCATCTTTCAAATAGAAGTGGAAGTGTAGTCTGAGGCTAAAGGAAGTCTGAACCCTCCTGCCGGCATTCATTGCCACTCACTTCTTGGAGTGTACTGGTGCAGGAGTGCTTTGAACTGGAAGGTAAGGACTACCCTGGCTCTACTTGTAGACAAACCTCTCTAGAAGAGTGTGGTACATTTCCCGATTGTCAGAGGAATGGTTGGCGTGGATGCACGCAGCTTTGGGCTTCGTTACTTCCAGGGATGACACCTTTTAAAATGCATTTCTGTTGTACCAAACCCCCCCCATCTGTGTAATTTGATCAATACGGAGGGTTACAAGTTGTAAATGTCTCCCAGGTATCTCCAGAGTCACTTTGCAGATGTTGCACTCTAGCTTTAGAGCCTGTGTTTCTAGAGGCAGTTCAACAGTGTCTAACAAGAGATTAATCAGGGCACACTGCCTGAAACTCGGTCCGTTTGGCTAAGAATGTCCTAGGGCACACCTAGTTTTGTGTGTTGGTGACACTGTTGGTGTCTGAGCATACGGCAAGTCATGAGCAGAGTTTAAACCTTATTGTATAGCTGACAGCTTTCACATGTGGGAGTTGATTCTGTATGAGCTTGTCAGGGTGTTGGGATGATTCTGATAAGACAGCAAGGTCCAGTTGGTGTTGTCTGAGAGCTAACTACTCAGTTGAAGCTGCTATTGGACATGATGTTAGGAGCTGTCTAGCTCTCGTAACCAAAGTGGTTTACAAAAGTAGCACAGTTCTGTGCTGCTTGACGCTTGTAGTTGGCATCACTTCCCCGACGGTGTCTCTTGAAGCTGAAGGTTTGTGTGTCCAGTAACAGTCGTGGGCATCTGTGACAGAGCCATTCTGTGCTGGTTTTTTTACTGCTTCCGTGTTTCACACTGCTAGGTTGTTTAAGCTGAAGCACACAAGAGACTTGCAAAAAGCCCTGAGCCACATTGCTAGAGAAGGTAGTTTTTACTACTTGTGAAATACTTGGAGATTTACCAGTATTGTCCTCAAAAATTGCTTTGACTGCAATACTCAGAGTTCCTGTGGCTAGAAGCAAGACAGTTACACCACTGCTGTGAGTCTGGAACTGAGTGTCCTGGAGCGATGAGATGTTTTGATGGGCTTCATGGCCATCTGAGCTGATGGAAGAGGGTTCTGCACTGAGTGTCATTTGTTGGTGGCTGTTGGTGGAGCTCCTCATCAGTGTTTTCTAACTGGATTCAGGCAGGATGGGTAGGTTAGCTCAAGGACAAGCAGGCTAGGGAAGGGGGAGCCGCCTTGTCACAAGTCTGCCTGCAGACTTCAGAGGCAGCCTCCTGCAGAGGAGGAGCTGAGCTGAGAAAGCAGGTTAACGGGCAGTAATAACTGACACCGGCAGAGCTGTCTGCATAACTCACGTGGGCTCTGGTTTCAAACTGGAAGGGTTTTGCACTGAAGGAAATGACATCAGTGCAGTTCTATTGCATTCTTCAGCTGGTGAGTCTCTCTTTTTGAAGGCAGATCCTTGCACTCAGCCTTCAAGAGTCCCAGCGCAAGATGTGGCGTAGGGGTTTCAATAGGACATTCTTGGGGGATGGCAGAGGAGGAGAGTAGCAACCTGGGATTAGAAGCAGGTAACACCACTGGTGCTGCGTGCTGCTGCACAACAACTTGAGGTGGTTGGTCTGCAGAAACACCTCCTGTTTTGGTACCAGCTCTGACTCTGCCAGCGTCAAGGTGCTTGTGAGTAACCTGTCACTGTGCCACGAAGTGTGACGCTGTCGGGTGTTTCCCGTAGACTGTAAAGATTGCCCTGGAAGAATGTTCCACAAAATCGCACTTCAGTGTTCTCCGCTTTCATTCCTAGTGTTAGGCTTTGCTTTGGACCTGTTGTGCTTAGAAACAGCCCCCACTGCTCTTCCATGTGCTCTCGTGCTCTCTAGCTGCTACGCTGCCATTCATTTTGCTGGTGCATTGCTGTGTCCTCAAGCTCCATTCCAAGCTGGGGTTTGCATGTACTGCGCCCTGTGCCACTAGCAGGGCCGAGGCAGATAGGACCAAGTGCAAGCTTGAAGTGTGTTCTGTGTCCCACTCTGAACGCAGGTGTGCGCGGCTGTTAGCTTGGTGCTTGGGGTGCGTGTGGTCAGCCCTTGCGTCAGAGTGGTTTGGAGCTTGGCAAACAGTACAGCAGGGTGACTGCTCTGGATTATCCTGAGGAGAGTGTTGGCAGTCAAAGAGGAAATAAAAAACTGTTCCTGCTTTCATGCCTGCATCATAAAAAGTGCTGTTTGGGAAGTGCGCTGGGGAGGTTGTTAGCGCAGTTAAAAATACAGACGTGTGGATTAAATCCTTCATTTCTTGAAAATGTGACATTCCCCCTCTGAACTCTTACGTGTCTCCCAGAAGGATGTGTACTGGGGCGGGGTGGAAATAGCCCCAGTTCGCTGCAGGGGGAAGGAGGGTGCGTTCCTTGCCCAGTCTCACGTCAAGCGTTTGTGGTGGTGGTTGGCTGTACAGAAGCACAGTGCTGACAGCTCTTAAGACACCCCTGGCTTAGCTGTTGGCCTGGTGCACATCTGGTCACTGAATTTCTTGGCCTATTAACAGAGCTGGAGTTGTGCTGCAGAGTGCCCAAGCTGCTCTGAATTCAGTAAGAAAATGCCAGGTGGTCACAGCACGAGAGTACTGGGGCCAAATGCGTCGATACCTACCTCGTTGTGTGTGTTGTAGAGTCTCCTCTGTGCTATCAGCTAGTTGCTTTTAATTACATTTCACCTGGCCATGTTCCTGTGTGACTGGATCGAAGGGATCCTACTGCATTGGGGGGGTTGGACTGGATGATGCTTTGAGGTCCCTTCCAGTCCCTGATGTGCTGTGAGTCTGTTATACAGTAGTGAGCCAGGTTAGCTGTTAGTGTTTCTATGTAAGTACCTCTTGGAGTAAGGAGCATCCCTGCATCACTGCTTTTAGACGGTGCGTTACTTCTGACCATGGTCTGCACAGCTTTGCTGTGTTCACGCAGCCAGTGCTTAACTTGCTTGAGACCCGCGAGTTTGGAGGGATGTTTCGGCTCTTTGTACAGCTGCACCCTAGTTCTGTGTTGAACTAATGAACACAGGTGCTCTATTTCTACAGAGAAGGACCACCATGGTGCTGCTGCGTCTGTTTGGGGGTGATTTTTACTTTGATAGCACCACCCTCACCCCCTGCCTGACTCCCAAACACAAATCTGAAATACGCAGTGCCTGGTGAAGATGCCATCAGCAGCGCCTGAGTGGCAGATGTGGTGCTTACTAAGATCAAACTCGGCGCAGCCTCCCTGTCGCATGCATTATGCATTTCCCCTTCCAATTTGTAGAGCAGATGACTTGTTTGCATTAAGGCGAAGGATGATAGCGAGGGGAATAGAATCAGTGAGGGATAAACACCGGCTTCTCGATGCAAAGGAGAAATCTGGGGATTTGCTTTGAAAAGAGAGAGCAGAAGAGCATGTGGTGGTCCTCCTGCGTGTTAGTTGGGAGTGATCGCTCACGTCATGTGAAGCGGGTGTCATCATAGGAAGAGTGACAAACCTGTGAGGTGCAGATGAATAAATCCCAGCATTGAGAGAGGTTTAAATGTGTCTGCGAAGGGATGGAGGAATTGCTGGTTTGCTCCTGGGGATGGCAGAAGGTTTTGACTGAGAGTGGCTGTCTAACACGAGACACGGGGACTGGAGAGAGCAGCTCAGGTAGCACAGGGTTGGATCACGCACAGAAACATCCCCCTTCACATGGTGTGGTGCCAGCAAACTGTACTTACACAGCAAGAAGTGTAGAGAGAGATGCGTTTAGCTCCTGGCAAAATGAACAGCAGGTGCTTCTATCACGGCAGTAGGGTGCTGGTTGTGCCTCTGATACCTGTGAATGTTGAGTAGTTGTTTAATTTACTAGTCTGATCATCAATAGTGACCTTTTAATAATTACCAGTCTGATAATTAAGTCATTAATCTTTGAAGCAAATCCACATGTTACAAGTACTTCCTTACTTTATTCCCCTTCCTCATTCCTGGCTTAAACTTTTTTAGTAGTGTAGAAAACTACAACAGTAGGAGAGGAGGAAAATGTTTTAGAGTTGAACTGAGCAAGATGCACATAGTTCTCTGAAGTCTTTAGATGTTTCTGATTCACACTGGGGTAGAGTCATTAAATGTGTGTTAAATATAACTGGGGTTTCATCTGTAGGCTTGAAAGTAGAGACCAAGTGAAAGAGATGAATCAAACGATGCAAATACACGGTTGAGTTCCTGGATAGTTCAAATGTGCCCCACATCTGTTCTGCTGGGTGTGGGGTTTTGTTCTCTTTCAAGTGTGGCTCCCTGGTTTGTCTTTGGTACTTGGTGCCAAGTGTTGGAGACAGGGCCTTTCTCTAAGGTGTAAAATTCATTGAACGTCAATTGTAGCTTAAACAGAAGTGTTAGATCTCAGACTCGTAAAACATTGGAAAGGAGCTCGAGAGATCGTCCAGTCCTATCTCCCTGCCACAGCAGAATCCCCTAGATCCAGTCGCACAGGAACATGGCCAGGTGGGTTTGAAACGTCTCCAGAGAAGGAGACTCCACAACCTTCCCGGATAGCCCTTTCTAGGGCTCTGGCACCCTCACTGGCAAGAAGGTCCCTCTCACATTGATGTGGAACCTCCTCTGTTCCAGCTCCCACCCGCTGCCTCATGTGCTATCATTTAGGTGCCCCTGAGCAGAGCCTGGCTGCATCGTCCTGACAGTCACCCTTCACATATTAATGAGGTGACCCCTCAGTCTCCTTTTTTCCAAGCTCAGCCTTTTCTCATCAGGGAGATGCCCCCTCCCTTCAGAGCTAAGAGCCCCTTTGCTTTTTGTAGAAGCCTCTTAGAAATCCAACAGACCTGCTGCCGTGCGGCTGACCTGACAAAGGTGTTGGCTCCAGTGGAAGGCAGCCTGCAGCTCTTAGCAGTGCTGTCAGCTCGCACAGAAGGTGCTGATGGCCTTGTGCTGGGGAGCTCGGGGGGATTGCTTTCCCTGCCTTGGGACTGGGGGATAAACCTTCTGGAGCTGCCTCTTGCATTTAGCGACTGCAGTGCAGCAAGCGTGTCCGTAATTGATATGGAGCGAGAGTCCTCCCGGCTCACAACCTGCTTTGTGGTCTGCTGAGAAACCTCGAGTAGATCTGTCTCGGGTTCACACGCACAACGGAGCAGGAGGTGGAGTTTACAAGTGGTTTGTAACTGGATTAACAAAGGGTTTATATTGTGTTGCCTTGAGTGGCTACTGCAGTGAAATAACTTCTCTGGCACCAGAGTTCTGTGCTTCTGTGTGCAGTTTGTTAGCAGCAGGGTGAGTAGCAACGAATTGGACCCCTCATAAGAGTTTTGCTTGCTGGCAGATGGGTGCTGCAACACACGTAATGTATCTGCAGTGCTTCGAGCTGCAGGCATCAGAAAGGGTGAGTCAGACCCTTAACAGTCTTGAGAGTGATTAAGCAAATGTGAAGATTAAGAGCTGTTCTCTGGGCCCCTGGGGTAACGTGAGTCAAGCTGGTGACAAGTCTGGCCTGAGACTTCAGGAAGGAACCCCATCCCGTGTCCTTTGGCACTGGAGCTTTGGGGAGCAAAAGCAAAACCCTGTAAGGTTGGCAATGAAGCGATGCTTTGGCAGTGCTCTACTGGAGCAGGATGCTGTTAATGTGGAATTAATCAGGCTGAATTTATCTGTGAACATCTGTGAGAGGCCAACACGTGACTTGGACAGCGAGGTTTTCCGGGTAGGGCGGTGAGAGCTGCTGATCTACCAACCAGTCTGCCTTTGCCAAAGGCATCAGTCTAAATTCCTAGGGTTGGGGGTTTTTCCCCGCTTGCTCGGAGTGACTGTTAGTAGCAGGAGAGAGCAGTTGTTTCCCATAGTAACAGAATTTTGCCCGGTGCGTGATGAAGCAGCAGATGAACTCGTGCGTCGGAAGAAAACAGGAAGCAAAACGTGGACTCGGCTGTCTTATACTGTGTGCGAGACTAATGTCTGTGTTGTCAGACCTGCTTGTGGGATTGTCTCTGCTGGGTCACAGTGAAAGGGACAGGTTGCCCCTGCTGCCTCAGGCCCAGCTCTTTCACAGACAGCATCTGGAGAAGGATCTAGACTGAGGTCAGCACTGTGGAAGCTGAAGGGGAGCACAGAACCTTTCTCTTTCCCTCTCCAGGATGGCAGTGGCTTGGCTGTAGTTGCCCCTGCTTTCCCAGTTGTTTTCCCAGCTGTTTAAATATTAGACAGTTGAGCTTTTGGCACCCACGTCAGGTTTATGGGGCCATTTGGGTGGACAGGCTGAGCATCAATCTCTGCGCATGCCTCTCGCCAACAGCAGTGCAGACTCATTGATCGCTAGGAGCTGCTGTTACAGAGGTTGGGAGGAGGAACTGAATGGGATGTGTGGTAGCAAGTCCCTTTGATACAACAGTTCAAATGTTGGTTAGAAAGTGGGAGGGCTGCATTTGGTTACTCAGCCGGTGAGTTTTGCCATGCACTCTGCAGACCTACTGTCTCACAGCGCACAGAGGGCAGGAAGAGCCGCGAGCCTGTGAGGAAGAGTTTTCTTTCTCAGGTAGCTGGAGAGCAGCATTTCCCCTGCTTTGTTCTGTTTTCCCCATGCAGCTCTTGGGTTCCTTCTTAGCACACCTGGTGGGCAGCCTTGCCCACCCGCGTGCCGGGACACACTGAGTTATCTCAGGATTGCTGAACGCGGGTTGTGAGCTTTTTGGAATGGATTTGCATTCCCATCAGGAATCTGAATGTCTGGTCTCTTCCGTTAAAGAGCACAACTTTGTTCTTGCTGTGGCTGTTCCATGTAGGGTGGGATTCAGCCTGACAGACATAGACGGTAACTGAGACATCCTCATCTGAGCTTCTTCTGAGGTCCCTGGACAGAAGTACTTCCAAGATGTGACTGACTGTGCCCTGGAATATGTGGGCAGCACTGGCTGTTTAGCTGAAACAACTCCACTGCAGCTTAGAGAGAGAATCTAGAGATAAGAGCTTGACACAGAGACACCTTTAGGTGAGGCACCCTCTCCCTTTATTATCTGTATAAACACAAACTGGTTTGAGGCATTCTAGAGCCCTAACTTAACGGTTTGACTCTTCTGCTTTATAGGGGTTTTTGTAAGGATAAATCACTCCTTTCCAAAGAGGAAGGTTGGGAAATAAATAAATGCAGAGAATGCAGGAAGAGTGACTAACTGGGCCCCTCAGTTCCAGAAGGACTCAGAGCTGCTGGAGAGAGTCCAGCACAGAGCCACTGAGATGATGGAGGGAGGGAAGCATCTCTCTGATGAGGAAAGGCTGAGGGAGCTGGGGCTCTTGAGCTGCAAAAACCAGAGCCTGAGGGGTGACCTCATGAATGTTGATAAATGTGGGAAGGGTGGGTGTCAGGAGGATGGAGCCAGGCTCTGCTCAGGGGCACCCAGTGACAGGACAAGGGACAGCAGGTGTG
>JAOXOE010031896.1:0-11514 GCA_028565055.1 Phoeniculus purpureus
CCACCCCCTCTTAAACCCCCTTAAATCCCCCCAGCAACCCCATCCCCCGGGGCAGCCAGAGGCAGGAGCTGCAGTGAGGAGTGGGGATGGGTGGAATCCATGCAGACCCACTCGGCACGTCCCACGTTTCGTACAGCATTTCCTACCCCTAGAATCACCCCGTCAACCCCCGAAATCACTCCCAGGCATCACTCCCACCATCGCATCCCTCTTACCCAGAGGCGGCTGCAGCGGGGCTGGGGAAGGGGCAGTGAGCGCTGCAGGCTGGGCTACTCTGAACTCGCCAGAGACGGCCCTGAGTTCGCTTAGAGCTGGTGTGAGCTCGCCTGGAGCTGTTGTTGGCTCCGCAGCTGCTAGTCGCCAGCCGCTGCTCCAGCCTTATATTGCAGCCGGGGAGGGCGGGGCGGGGGGGGCCGGGCTGAGCATCACGCCCCGAACACGAGGCCAGCACGGGCCAACCCCCCCCCTCCTCTTCCCGGCTCAGCCTGGGCAGCCCTTGCCCTTCATCCAGGCTAAAAAAAACCCTCCTCTGTCCTTTATTTTTCCTTTTTTTGTTACTCCCCCTTTTGCAGAACTTGCCAAGGGCTCCCCGCCCCCCGAGCCAGATATTTTTAGAAGAAATTATCACAAAGGGTCATTTTGGAGTTGGAGCTGGGTGTCATCTGTGTGCTGGATTCAGGGATGGTGCTGTTGGAAATCTTAGAAGTGATTTTAATGAGTTCAGGTAGGAGGGAGATGGTCTGTGTGTCTCTGCTCATAGAATCCCAGACTGGGTTGGGTTGGGAGGGAGCTCAGAGCTCACCCAGTGCCAGCCCCCTGCCAGGGGCAGCGACACCTCTCACCTGACCAGGGTGCCCACAGCCCCATCCAACCTTCCCTTGGACACTGCCAGGGATGATGGAGCAGCCACAACCTCCCTGGACAGCCTGTTCTAGGGCCTCGGCACCCTCACAGGGAGAGATTTCTGCCTCAGATCTTGTCTCAGTCTCCCCTCTTTGAGCTTGAACCCAGCCCCCTTGTCCCAGCACCAGAGTCCCTTGGAAAAAGTCATAGAATCCCAGACTGGGTTGGGTTGGGAGGGAGCTCATGGTTCCCACAGTGCCAACGCCCTGCCAGGGGCAGCGACACCTCTCACCAGACCAGGGTACTCAGAGCCCCATCCAACCTGCCCTTGGACACTGCCAGGGATGGAGCAGCCACAGCCTCCCTGGGCACCCTCACAGTGAGGGATTTTTGCTTCAGGTCTCATCTCTATCTCCCCTCTTTTAGCTTGAAACCATCCCCTAGCACTTGGACCTAGGGCAGGGCAGCAAAGCAGCTGGATTTTTCCTTGCTGCCCTTTCATTGTAGTGAAATGTGTGAAATAATGACTCAGTGAGGGCTAACGAAAGTGTTAACCAGGGCAAGGTGTGAGGTTAGGGTGGCTCCTGACAAAGGGTCCGCTGTGGTGCATGACACCTCCTTGATTTCTTGTTATTGAGACAAGTGGAAACTCCTAAATTAGTGAAAGTTCCTGGCAACCTGTAGGACCCCAGGTTTTTCCCTTTTCCTACACTTGATGCTGAAGCTGTCCCGGCCTGTCATGCTCCTTGTGAGTCATCTAAAGGCCAAAATCTTTCCTTTTTGGGCAAAACCCAGCAGGCAGCAGAGTCACGCTCTCTCCCTGGCTGGTGGCCCCGGTGCGTTGCATCAGTACCCGGCAGCAGGTTACATCACCCGCTCCCACTGGTGCCCCCAATGCTGCACGTACCCCGCTCTGCCAGCCAGAGCCAGGTACCTGTCGGCAGCCGCTGACCTCAGGAAAGCGGCTCAGAACACAAGAAGTCGCTGGGATTTACAACTGGTGTTTTCGTGGGGTGGGCGGTGGTGTCTGGACAGGTTCCTTATCTGATCCCAAGGCTGAGGTGATGGGAATCGCTCTGTGAGGGCAGTGGATAGGGATTGCGATAGGCTGTGAGCAGCTGTAAACTCAGTAAGAGGCTTCCCAAAAGCTGCTGTGAAGGAGCTGCTGCCTTGAGCCTCCCAGGCTGAGTCTGCTGGAGGAGCACCCATGGATTTCCATGAACCTGACGGGTGGGCAGGCAGCCTCCAGTGCCTGGAGCTGAATGGGGTCTGTCCTAAAGCAAGGAGGGAAAGTGTGTGGTTCTCCTACACCCAGAGAACAAGGATTTGATGCCCCCGAGCTGAGTTTTACCTCAGCCCTCCCAGAGGAACCTCTCTGATCTGAATGATTTGTGATGTGAACAACCGGTGCTGCGTTTCCCCGTCCAGCCCCATGGTGTTCGTGGCACAGCCAGTGCCCAGCGCTGGTTCCCTCTCATAGAATCACAGAACATTAGGGGTTGGAAGGGACCTCCAAAGATCATCCAGTCCACTCCCCCTGCCACAGCAGGATGCCCTAGATCCAGTCACACAGGAACATGGCCAGGTGGGTTTGAAATGTCTCCAGAGAAGGAGACTCTCAGTGTGGAAAAGGGGCAGAAGAGAGCGATGTGGGGCTGCAGGAGTGTCTGTTAGTCAGCCAGGTCCTTTTTCCTTCTCTTGGAGCATTTAAACACCTTCCTTTCTGAAAAACTGCCCTGTAGTCCCCAAAATCTGCCTGAACATGACTGTGCTGGGCCACAAGGGTTGGACTAGATGATCTTTAAGGTCCCTTTCAACCCAAATCAGTCTCTGATTCTATAATTAAAACCAGCCTAAAGTCTGGCTTTGCTTTGGGTGAGGACTGTGCTGCTCTCCTGCTGATGTCCCACATGCTGCTCTGCTCAGGGACACGGTGCTCAAGATCTAGGGGATCCTGCTGTGGCAGGGGGATTGGACTGGATGACCTTTGGAGGTCCCTTCCAACCCCTAATGTTCTGTGATTCTGTGATTCATCGCTGGGCTTTGCTTGGCTTTGGGGTTTTTCTGTCTTTGTTCCTTGCTGAGCTCCGCCGTGGGCTTGTGTGCAGCAGTGAGTCAGCTCTCACTGCTCACATCCCGCACGTCGTCCTAGGGAGGCTGAGCCTTTCACTTCCACCAGCAGGAGGGTGGTTCACAGCATCGGAGAAACTGCTGGTGAATATCCCAGAATCACAGAACATTAGGGTTTGGAAGGGACCTCAAAAGATCATCAGTCCAATCCCTCTACCAGAGCAGGATCCCCTAGATCCAGTCGCATGGGAACATGGCCAGGCGGGTTTTAAACTGAGGGTTCTGAATGTCCTTAGGAAATGGTATTGCAAGAGTGGCTGTAAAAGTTGCTAAAGACTTGTCCATCCCTCCTCAGCGTCTGGGTTGGGTTTTTTTCCCTCTTTAAATAAAAGGTCCTTATCTTCTCTGCCAACTTGGCAGCAAAGGTTGCGGCTGATTCCTTGCACTCATGCTGGGGGTTTTTTTCCTCCCTCTCTTTCTCCTACAACAAACCATCGCAGAGGAGGCTGCGGGAGCAGACAGCAGTTACCCAGGGCAAAGTCAAGGTCACTACCTGCAGCCCAGAGCTGCCTGGCACAAGGCTGCTCCCACCTTCCACCCCAAGAGCTGCTCAGACCCCGCACAAACCCCAACTACAGTGTGGCTGGGCGCTGCGCAATCCCAGAGGCAAAGGTCAGGGCCAAGTGCTGCAGTTGTGACATTTTGCCTAAAAAAAAAGTCAGATTTTGGTGTTTTATTCTTTCCTGAGGCAGGAGTTTCTCTCCCTCTTGAACCTTTATGTTTGAAAGTCTCTTTTCCATCCTAGTGGGGTTTTGTTGTATCATTAAACCTTGATGGAGATGGCCATGCAGTGCCAAAGTGCTAAGAGCCGGAGCAGTAGGGAGACCACAGAGAGCCTGGGATGATTTGGAGGCTCAGCCAGTAATCATAGAGCTCATAGTCGAAGAGGCAGACACCTCCCGTAGCAGCACTCAGATCGTGTTGATTTAATTAAACGATATTTAATTCCATTTCATTTTCGATCGGAGCAGCCAAGCCTGTGCGAGCTCCTTCTGCGGACGTTTAAATTGGATGAGGAGTGGAGAAAAGGATTAATGATTAACTCTAAATTAGGCTAATTTTAGCTGTTCTTAATCTTATTTAGAAGAGTGCACGAGGAGGTTGTCAAGTTTAATTGCAACTTTGATTAAAACCAGGCTTTGTAGCCGGGAAAACTGCAGGAGCTGGACATCATCTGGAGGAAGGGCTCTGCTTGGCTCTGAAAGCAGCAGAAGCACCTGAGGCTTGACCTATATCTCATCGAGGGGGGAAGGCTGGGATGAGTGAGCCCATGGAAGCAGTCAGGGAGATAATGGCTACCAGGATGACCAGGAGCCAGCAATGGGCCCTGGTGGCCAAGAAGGCCAACAGCATCCTGGGGTGGATCAGAAGGGAGGGAGGGGTTAGCAGATCGAGAGAGGTTCTCCTCCTCCTCTACTCTGCCCTGGTGAGACCATATCTGGAATGTTGTGTCCAGTTGTGAGCCCCTCAGTTCAAGAGAGACACAGAGCTGCTGGAGAGAGCCCAGCACAGAGCCACAGAGATGATGAAGGGAGGGGAGCATCTCCCTGCTGAGGAAAGGCTGAGGGAGATGGGGCTCTTGAGCTTGGAGGAAAGGAGACTGAGGGGTGACCTCTTGAAGCCATAGACTCATAGACTCATAGAGCCATAGACTCATAGAGCCATAGACTCCTGAAGCCATAGACTCATAGAGTCATAGACTCATGGATTCACAAAATCAGAGACCTATAGAATATTTTGGGTTGGAAGGCACCTTAAGGCTGTAGCAAAGCTTTTGCCTGCTGCCTTGCAGACGCTCTTGCATGACTGCTGCGGACTTCCCACATGAGAGTCAGAAAGGCTGAAGTCCTTTGCAGATGCCAGGCAGCAGTACACGAGCCTGAGGTTCAGTGAGCGTGCAATTATGTGTGAGATCCAATTACGGGCTTTTGAAGGCATCCCTCCTTCGTTTTGACCAGTATTTATGTAACTTCTGCATGATAGATACAGTGCTTGGTGCTTACTAAACCAGAAGCAAAAAAATCCCCATCAGGATAAAAGGTTCCCTGGGAATCCTCTTCCAGATGCCTTTTTCTACTGTAAACAGCTGCTGGGAAGGGAGTAATCAGAGAATCATAGAATCATTAGGGCTTGGAAGGGACCTCGAAAGAAGGTCTAACCCCTGGAGGGGGGTTACTATTCCTCTCACATTGATTTTAAAGGAATAAAAAGAGAAGAAAAGAGATGAGAATTCTTCAAAATAGGGTTCAGCATTCCCTTAACTGTGGCCATGGCACACTCAGTCCATCACTTCACATCAAGCCCGACACTTCCAAATCACATCTCGCTGCCGCACGCTTTGCCCTGGACTGCAGTCCACAATTTATTGTGGCAGAAATGTGTTTCCAGCCCTTCCGTAGAGTCATTCAGGGTGGAAAAGACCCTCAGGATCATCGAGTCCAACCATCGACCCAAGTCTACAAGTTGACTCCTAAACCAGATCCCCCAACACTACATCTAAGCGACTGTGACACACATCTTGGGATGGGGACTCAACCACCACCCTGGGCAGCCCAGTCCAGTGCCTGACCACTCTCATGAGACAGTCTTTACCAGTGACTTCATGCCATGCTGGGATTGTTGGAGGAATGGCCCAGTTGCCTTCTGGCTAGGAGCCCCTTTTGGAGGAATGGTCATAAAAGAACAGGCAACAAACAAACTTATCAGAGAGTTACAGAGGCTGTAAAAGCCCTTTGAGCTCATCCAGCCCAGCCCAGGACCTGACATCAGTCCATTAGCCAGACCAGGGCACTAAGAGCCACAGCCAGGCTGTCTTTGAACACCTCCAGGGATGGGGACTCCACCACTGCTCTGGGCAGTCCAGTCCAGGCTCTGATCACCCTTTCCATGAGGAAGGTGCTTCCTAACATCCAACCTAACCCTCCCCTGGCAGCTTCAGTCCCTGCCCTCTCATCCTGGCACTGGTTGCCTGGGAGAAGACCCAACCTCCATGTGACTCCAACCTTCCTTCAGGGAGCTGGAGAGAGAGAGAAGGTCCCTTTTGAATCATAGAATCATTAGGGATTGGAAGGGACCTCAAAAGATCTTCTTCTCCAGGCTAAACACCCCCAGCTCCCTCAGCCTCTCCTCATCAACCTTTCCCTCTAGCCTCTTCCCCAGCCTCATTGCTCCTCTGGACCCGCTCCAGCCCCTCCATCTCTTTCTTGTAGTGAGAGGCCCTGGACAAAAACGTTATCTGCACCCATAAGTTTTCTCTCCTCTTGCAAAATCACAAGGATGTGCTCAAACCGTAAAGTCTTTGACCTACAATTGTTATCATCACGGACACAGAGCAGAGAGGAGCAGAGACCTGACCATGCTAACGCAGCCCATGGATGGCAGAAGCTAAGGCAAGGACCTAAGGTGACCTAAGGACAGAAATAGCTGAGATACTCCCAGGACCCGCAGGTGGACGGCTGAAGTGTTCAGAGCGACAACACTGTTCACTTACTTTCTGCCTCCCTGCATGTAAAGGGCTGAAACGCTTCTGGGGCCAGGAAATTGGGAAAGCAGGAGGTGACGCGGTTCCTCCAAGACAGAGGGCTTGGAAGGAGGGTTTTACAACTGCTCGCTGCTCCCCCTGCTCCTCTCGATCAGCACTGTGTGTCCTCAGCAGCGGCGCTTGGTGTGGTGAACGGAAACCTCTCCTCAAGGGACGCAAGCGCAGACCGCAGATGGAGCTTGTGGTCTAAAATCAGCCTCTTCAGCGTAATTAGTGAGTTTGCTTAACATGTCCTCTGAGTTCTTCGTCTTCCTTGCAGATATTGAATGTTTTGAGGTTTCCTCGAACAAATAGAGACTGTTGGTGAGTACAACCCTGCTTCACAGTGATTCTGTGAAACAGGAAGAGAATGGCACAATCTCTGTGGTTGGAGGAGACCTTTAAGATCATCAAGTTCAACACAGATCCTCCCCAGCTTCTGTCCCTCAGGGCTAGGTCTTTCTGCCTCTGAAACCCATCCAGGGATGGAGGGCACCACTGCCCTGGGCAGCCTTCTCCGAGGTTTCATAACCCTTTTCACGAACATTGGGGATTGGAAGGGACCTTGAAAGATCATCGAGTCCAATCCCCCTGCCAGAGCAGGATCCCCTACACCAAGCTACACAGGAACACATCTAGGTGGGTTTGAATCGTCTGCAGAGAAGGAGACTCCACAACCCCCCTGGGCAGCCCCTTCCAGGGCTCTGTCACCCTCATCGGGAAGAAGGTCCTTCTCATATTGATGTGGAACCTCCTCTGTTCCAGCTCACACCCGCTGCCCCTTGTCCTGTCACTGGGTGCCCCTGAGCAGAGCCTGGCTCCATCCTCCTGACACCCACCCTTCACATACTGATCAGCATTCATGGGGTCACCCCTCAGGCTCCTTTTATCCCAGCTCAAGAGCTCCAGCTCCCTCAGCCTTTCCTCAGCAGGCAGATGCTCCCCTCCCTCCATCATTGCTGAGGCTCAGCCCTGGGCTCTCTCCAGCAGCTCTGTGTCCTCCTTGAACTGATGCTGCTGGAGGTACCTCTGTGACCTTGAGGTGTGGCTGGTGACAAAGCAGCTTCACCAGCATCTTCTGCCTCAGACTCTCCGAGCTGGTGGAACAAACCCCCCACTTTGGGGAGCGCTGGGGAAGCTCTTGCAGCAGCTGGACTAAACACTGCAGTTGGAGTGTCAGTGTCGGGATCTGCTCCCCAAACAAGCCCCAACACACTGGCTGCTAATTAATGTCATTAGCAACAGCTCCAACTGGAGAAGGAAACACAGGCCCCCTTCAAAGTTGGAAATGGCTCTGCTTTGCCCCAGGGGGTTTGAGAATAACAAGAGATTATTTCTTCTCCAGCTCCTGCTGGCAGGAGCTTTTCCCAGACTTCCAGCAGGAGAAGTTGGGGTTCTGTCTGTTGACTCCTGGAAATTGAAGCTGGTTGAACAAACCCATTGCCAGCCTTGTAAATGTGAGCTGGTGGAGACTGGGAGCTCTGGGGAATTGGCCTGAGCAATAGAGCTTTGACCCTTTCTGCCCTGGGGAGACCACAGCTGGAATCTCGTGTCCAGTTGTGGGCCCCTCAGTTCCAGAAGGACACAGAGCTGCTGGAGACAGCCCAGTGCAGAGCCCCAGAGATGATGGAGGGAGGGGAGCATCTCCCTGATGAGGAGAGGCTGAGGGAGATGGGGCTCTGGAGCTGGGATAAAGGAGCCTGAGTGGTGACCCCATGGATGTTGATGAAGATGTGAAGGGCAGGTGTCAGGAGGATGGAGCCAGGCTCTTCTCAGGGGCACCCAGTGACAGGACAAGGGGCAGCAGGTGTGAGCTGGAACAGAGGAGCTTTTCCCTGGTCTCTGTGCTCTGAGGGGTTTTGAAAGAAGACAAGGGGCAGTCAGCAAAGCAACTCCTCACTCTGCAGCGATCCTCCTTGTGTGTCAGGTGTGAAGAACACCCCTGGCTGGGAGTCTGTGATGGGTGATCTGGAGGTGGTAATAACCCTTGGTGCTCCTGCTCTGGAGGGGAACTGGTGGTCCCCACCCCTACGAACAGAGCAGGTCTGTTACCTCAGGACCAGATTGAGTGGGAAGAAGCATTGCAAAAGCCTTTGAGAACTCAATTCCTCTCCAGTTCCTGGAATAAAAACCAAACCCCAAAGCTGTGCAGCACAGCGGGTTCGTTTAGAGCCGCTGAGTCTTCCAGCTGCCCTCGGGCTTCTTCTGGTCCCCACAGAAAGGCTCTGAAGCTTCTTCTGGGTGGTGTTGGGTTAAGCAAGAGCTCCTGTTGAAACTCATCCCAGTCCCCCCACCAGTTCCCTGCGTGGCCCTGGGCTGTTCTGAGGAGGCTGTTGGCTGCAGCTCCTGTAATTATGTTTTATAGATGATCTTTCGAGGTCCCTTCCAATGCCTAATGTTCTGTAATCAAAATCCCACAGCCAGGGCAGACGATCCCAGGTCAGAGGGGCTGTGTGTGGCTGCGATGGGCACAGCAGCCTCTGCACCCTCCGGGGGCACATAAACCCCAGCAGAGGCCACCAGCAACCCGGTTCAGGTGCTGCAGAAGACCTGCCATGGTGGTTTAAGGGGGATCTTGGCGGTTGGGAGTCCTGACTCTTTGGTGTGTCTGGATGATGAAGACATTGAGGCAGTGGAGGAGTTGGAACAGGCTACCCAGGGTGGGTGGGAGTTGCCATCTCTGGAGGGGTTCAAAAAACATGTGGGTATGGCACTAGGAAACAGGATTTGGTGGGCGAGGTGAGGTTGGGTTGATGGCTAGGCTGGATGATCTTGGAGGTCTCTTCCAACCTTCATGATTCTGTGGTGGTTGGAAGCCCTGGGTGATCTGGATGATCATCCAAGATCATTGCTGGATGGATGATCCTGGAGATGTCTTCCAACCTTCATGAATCTGTGATGGTTGGAGGTCCTGTATGATCATCCAAGACCTTTGCTGGATGGATGATCTTGGAGGTCTCGTCCAACCTTAATGATTCGGTGTATAGGAAGCTATGAAGGTTCCTATACAACCCTCCAACAACTGGTTGACTACTGTAGGGTGGTCCTGTCTCACTGCCTTCCTCTCAGCTCTCTGCACCTCGCTGTGTTCATGGTTGTCTCTTCCAAGAGGTGGGAAACATGACAGCAGTCAGGGCTGGCCACCTGGCCATGTTCCAGTGCGACTGGATCTAGGGGTCCTGCTGTGGTGGGGGGATTGGACTGGCTGATCTTTGGAGGTCCCTTCCAGTCCCTAATGTTCTGTGACTCTGTGATGGCCCCTGCCTGGGATGAGCCCTTTGATGGCTTCTAACCTGGTTACTTGGAATCTCATCCCCTTCTTCATGACCCACCCCTCCTTTTCGCTGCTCTTAGCAGCTCTTCTCACGTTTGAAAATGGCTACTTCACGTCCTCTTGGGCTGCTCTGCTCTGAACCAATCGATTCCTCTTCCCTTTTTCACGCCCCTCGCCTTCATCTGGAGCCTCTCTAGTTGCTCCCCGTCCGTCCCAGCACAGGACACAACGTGGACCCAGTTCAGCCAGAGGAATTGGCGGCCTTTTGAAAGCCCTGGGGGTTCCTTTCTCTCCGCCCTCTTGCAGTTTGCCCGTCTCATTGCAGCTCAGCGATGGAGCTGCATCGTGGCCGAGGTCAAAGGAGCCTCTTGGCACGAACAACATAGGGTTAACCAAACCCGACCCGCAGCCAAGTCACTGAACGAGTCCATCTGATGAATTCAAATCCATCGTGACCCGTTTGCCGCTTCTCCAGGAAGAAAAAGCAGCCGAGTCTGTTGGATGATGGATTGTCCATCGCACACTCACGAGTTTTCAGGCTGAAGGGGACCCCTGTGCTCGTCTCAGCCTGACCCCCTGCACAACCCCAGGCCAGGGAATGTGACCCTGACAATTGCCCCCCGTCGTTAGCCTGCGGGTGACCCGCTTGCCCAGAGCCCTGTACGAGCCCATCGAGCTGGCCTCAGCCCAAAGTGGAAGCCGGTCTCCGCCCTCCTTTCTCCTGCTCCCCCTTCCAGCATTGTTTCTCCAAAGGGCAATTACTCCTCCTGCCCACAGCCATCAAATCCCGACCCAGCAAAGCACCCTCTGTCTCCTGCGGTTGAGGAAGGGCTGCAGCCAGCAGCAGCAGCAGCAGCAGCGGCTGGTTTTCATCTTCTTGCTCTGTGTTCTTGACTTGAAGAGCGGTTGGGGAGGCACAGACCAACCCACCCCCTGGGAACACCAGACTCCTTTAGGGCTCCACAGTTCCTTCTTCAGCCTGGCCCATGGCTTTGCCCACAGACCCTCTGTAGGGCTTCTGGAGCTGGTTGCTCTGGAGTGGAGGGGGTCCTGTAAGTTTGGGGTGGTTATGGCCCCCACCCAGGAGAGAACCAAGCAGCAGCACAGAACCAAGAATCACAGAGCATCAGGGATTGGAAGGGACCTCGAAAGATCAACCCCTGCCACAGCAGGATGGCCTAGACCAAGTCAGCCTAGACCAGGAGCATGTCCCTCACACAACATTAGGGATTGGAAGGGACCTCCAAAGATCATCTAGTCCAATCCCCCTGCCAGAGCAGGATCCCCTAGATCCAGTTGCACAGGAACATGGCCAGGTGGGTTTTAAACGTCTCCAGAGAAGCCCAGAGTCAGGAGGCAGTTCTCATCAGGATGGTTGAATACACTGATGAACCATCTGTCCTGGGGTGGATCAGAAAGGGGGTGGTTAGTAGATGGAGAGGGGTTCTTCTCCTCCTTTACTCTGCCCTGGTCAGACCACAGCTGGAATCTTGTGGCCAGTTCTGGGCCCCTCAGTTCCAGGAGGACACAGAGCTGCTGGAGACAGCCCAGGGCAGAGCCACAGGGATGGTGAAGGGGAGGGAGCATCTCCCTGCTGAGGAAAGGCTGAGGGAGCTGGGGCTCTTCAGCTTAGAAGAAAGGAGCCTGAGGGGTGACCCCATGAATGTCACTCAATAGGTGAAGGGTGGGTGTCAGGAGGATGGAGCCAGGCTCTGCTCAGGGGCACCCAGTGACAGGACAAGGGGCA
>JAOXOE010031897.1:0-11511 GCA_028565055.1 Phoeniculus purpureus
CAGGCTGCCCAGGGTGGTTGTGGAGTCTCCTTCACTGGAGATATTCAAGACCCACCTGGATGAGTTCCTGTGTGACTGTGATCCTGCTGTTGCAGGCGGATTGGACTAGATGATCTTTTGAGGTCCCTTCCAATCCGTATGATTTTTTTAAAAGCAGACAAACAACCAAACTGCTCATGTTATGGAATCAGAGGTTGTTATAAACATATATGACCAAGTATTTGAGCCCAAATGAGAAGTGAACACCTGCAGTACTAAACCCTGCTGTGCAATGGACACAGTCTCAGCCTCATGTAAAATCCTGTGATTCCATCCACAAATCAATAAACATGAATTAACGTTCTTCAGATCAATTGCTTGTGTTTCTGCAGTAGTTAAATCAATGTCAGGAAACAGAAGAAGTATATAGAACAGTGTTTACTTTAGAATATTGAATTCCCTGCTTGATGGAGCTTGAAACTACAAACACACAAGTTACTGCTTTGTTCCAGGGAGCAAAACTGCAAAAAAAGTATGTATATTGGTATAGCTGATAAATAAGTGAATACCCAAACATACCTATACAACATAACATTGGATGTGTCACTTTGTGGTTACAGATAGCAAGTATCTGTGTGCTAACAAGTTGCAATGTAAGTGCAATGACTTCTTGTGTCATTTAGAGGAACAGATCTAGTAATGAAAATGGGTCAGGGAAGACCATTTAATGCAAAATTTGCTGTAGTAAAAGACCTGTTCTCTCCTGACCAGACTCTTAAAGCTTCACTCAAGATGGGAAATGCTAACTCACTTAAATTAGTCGATCAAAGTCTGTGCAGTCAGTTGTGCAGAGCCTTGAAAGGAGCCATACTGGAAAATTAAAGGTAGTACAGTAGTAGTGGCTGGCCAGCAAGGGGATTTGTGGAGAGAAGTGAGTAGTAAAAGTCAGCAGGCAAGGAAGACACTGTAGGCTGTGGTTTTTTAGACAGATTACCAAATGGTTCTGAAGAGCTGGCTAATACTAAGGCAGGAAGGATTGCTTGTGCTAGAAGGATGAGTTGGTTTCATACCAAAGAAGTATTCACTGGATATACAGACTTGTTTGTTTGCAACAGGAATATGAACCCACTGACTCTTTTACAACAATTTCTTTGCTTCACAGTCTGACAGGCAGAGAACTCTTTACCATACAGGATTCAGCACCTTCGAATACTGTCACTGACAGTGACATTTTCACTTCTTTCCCAATTTCTTGCAACTAAACCTCATCTTTTTGCCATCATAATGTCTATAACTTTGAACAGGCAAGTATTACACTCAATCAGTCTCACAGATATATAGAGAGGTAATATTTAGAACATTAAAACTAACACAGATTACGTCATTTGATCTGTGTAAAAAAAAGGAAAGAAGGCATTGAGAAGTATGACATGAGCAACCAGCTTTTAAAAAATAGATGCTTAGTCCTCACTTACTTAGAAGTTGTGACATTTCATAGAATCATAGAATGACTTAGGCTGGAAGAGGCCTTAAAAATCATCTATTTCCTATTCCTGTGTCATTGGCAGGGGCATCTCCCACCAGACCAGGTTGCTCAGAACCCCATCCCACCTCACATTTAATACTCCACATGTTTTGACTATGTCAAAAATCAGGACGAGTAGAATTGACATAAATCAGTTTATTCATAGGTCCAAGATCTATGTTCACACTGACTCTGATCTGCTAGATGATTATGCCATTGCTTCAAGCTATATTTGATACATAATAAGACTTAACTGTTTCTTCTGTTCAGTCTGAAACTGTGTTTGACAAACTCATTACCGTCAACACGCTCTGACTGAGTTTTGGACACTAAATCGATTGCTGACAGCAATTAGGACTCACAAAAAGGTGTCTGGCTAATCCAAACTCCAAAGAATTTCAGGAGGAAAAAAAAGAGAAGGTCCTGAGATTTATTTTTGCTCCAATAAAACAATGAATTTCCTGAAAGAGAAATCAATCTGAAATAATTGAATCTTGTGTTCCTTCACTCCAAGCTGCTTTTCTGTTGTTAAGCATCTGATTTGAACAAGGGAATCTAGAATATATCTCAATGCTTTTTCATCTTCCTCAATTAAATTTTCCCATTATCTTTTCCATTACATTTGTTCAAGTTCTCTTTCACAGAAATAGTTACAAACCTTTTAGGTTAGAGAAAGAGGATTGAAAGTTCATGGTAAAGTCTCCTCCTTGTTTAGGATACATAACTTAACAAGTGGAAAGGAATTAGATGTTTGCATCTTGTTAGCATCATATTGCAGGTGCACTAATAGATCGGGTTAAACTACTTGGAATTTATTTCTGCCAAAATAATTGTTCATCACTGATCAAAAAGGGACTATGGGTAACTAGCACAGATATACAGCCCTATTTAAGATAAGGAGTGCCTGAGATGTCTGTAATCTAGTGCACTTGATCCTCAGAACATGAATAGCGTTGCAGACTGCTTTGGCTATCTGTGTGTAAAAGAAGTGGGAGACAAGCGTGTGAAAAAAGAGAGACATTAAGATCTAAAACAGTACATTAATTAGTACTATGGAGGCAAGAGATAAAATGAAATAATAAAACCACGTTTTTCTGTTAATGGTAAAGTGAAACTGTGTACAGACCAGTTAATCTAATAATAGAAAAAGTTAAAAGAGAGAAGAAATACGTCTGACATAAAAGAAATAGTTTACTTTCATATTTTTGTTTAAGCCCTGTAGAGAGATGCCTAAATACAGATTGCTGTAGTGCAAATCCTTCTGTAGCTGTGCATGGAATGGGAGAATCAAAGAATGATTGAGGTTGGAAGAGACCTCCAAGATCATCAAATCCAACTGTCAACCCAATGACACTATGTCTACTAAACCATGTTTTCAAGTGCCAGATCAACACACATTTTGAAGTACTCCAGGGATGGTGACTCCACTATCTCCCTGAACAGCCTGTTCCAACACCTGACCACTCTTTCAGTGAAGAAATTTTTCGTAATGTCTAAACTAAACAGTCTCTGCAACAACTTGAGGCAATTTCCTCTTGTTCCAGTAACTTGGGAGAAGAGATCAACTCCCACCTCTCTACAACTTCCTTTCAGGTTGTTTTAAGGATCATTTAAGATTTCCCTCAACCTCCTTTTATCCATACTAAACAACTCAGTTTCCTCAGTTGCTACCCATAAGACCTGCCCTCCACATTCTTCACCATCTTCGTTGCCCTCCTATGGGCATGCTTCAGCACCTCAGTCTCCTTGTATTGAGGTTGCCCAAAACTGAATGCAATATTACAGGTCACCAGTCCTGAGTAGAGGGAGAAAGTTCTTTCTCTCTCTGTCCTGCTGCATAAATCAATGGCTTAAATCATGCTATGGTCTCTTTGGAAGGTACTGAAACATACTGAGTTGCAAGTGAATGTCTGAATGAATACTGAACTACAGTATAATCAACACAAAACTCAATGCTCTTAAAGTCTTGTCTTGGGTTATACTGTGTAATGACACAGTAAACAGCGGTTTTCAGGGCTTCAGAACAGTTACTTGGAATTCAACAGTCTTTTTCTTTTTGTTTTTCTTTTTGGTGAATAGAACCTAATAGTTATAATATCAGAGAATCACAGACTCACGAACATCAGGGATTGGAAGGGACCTTAAAAGATCAGCTAGTCCAATCCCCCTGCCAGAGCAGGATCATATTTGAAACTTCACTCAGCATTAAAAAAAAACCGGGCAGTTTTCCGAAGTCACTGACGTAAGAATCATCAAAATATTTCCAAGGCACTCACTAAGGCAACCTGAGAAAATTGGCAAAGAGCTGTAAAGAAAATTAACAAAGCAACCACTATGTTTGAAAACTGCTGACATTTATATAGAACATACAACGCAGTAAAGTAATTCAGAAATTCAATCAGTTGCTTGGAATGAACAGTAGTATCCAGATGTCACAACTACCAATTATCTATATTCTACATTATCTGCAATACTAACAGATTAGATAGTACTGAATTATGAGGCTGAAAAACATTTTAAAATCAATAGCTTTTGCAGGTTTAATTTTAAAAAGATGACAGAAATGGAAGGAAATATTTAAAATAGTTTACTGTTCTTGAGGTATTTACCATGACTACCAGGTTTCTCTCTCCATTATGTCAAAACCACCATTGGTTTCGTACAGAATCCTAAGACCATCTGCACAGCAAAATTTTCCTTAAAACTGGTTTTGTACTGAATGAAAGGCAATTGGTCAGGCATTTCATGCCATCATTAGCCTATTTGATAGCTGATGGTATGTATTTTGGACAGGGTCATCATTTGTGTCTATTTCTCTTACAAACACAAGTATATTTTTTAATGTCACAAAAAAGCAGTAGATATAACAGCTTTCTAAAGGAAAAATGCCTACACTCTGTTTAAAGTCTTGATGAAATAAAACTGTAACTATCATCTGTTCATCCCCTACGTTGTATATTGAAAGTGAAAATACTGATAATAAAAATGAAATAGATTCTAAAACTTTCCACTCTGTTTTATGACTAAAGCTTTTTGGCCACACTTATTATTCAATTTAAGTGGATAATTGAAGAACTGAAGTTCTCTGATAAATGTGTTTAGTATGAAGGCAACTTAAGTGCCATGCATATGAATAATTATATAGTAAAACTTACGCAGAAGCAATCATGAATAATGGTTTATGCCAGAAACACCTGAAAAAGTGTGATTCCTGCCACAGGTAACCAATAATCTTTAAAATAATGTTCAGAGTTCTGAACTGAGGAAGCTGGGTCTCTTTAGCTTGAAAAAAAGGACATTTTTTCTTTACCACAGACAGGGGTGATGTGTGAATAATAGAGAGGGTGGTGGTACTCATCCCTACATGACTGACATGCTCTTTTTCCTGCAGATCTCTGATATGAAAAAAGACCCAAGGACCAATATGATAGTGATCTCCCATTGTATTTGTCATTGTATTTGGGACACAGTTTCTAATTTGTTGCTCTAACTTACTTGACATTTTCTTCTTTTCTGTACATAGTTAAAGAGTTAATAAACCCTTTTCCAGTTCCCCTAAGCTATCCACTGTCTGGCAAATTTATCCGAGATCTCATCGAGACCTGACTGCTTTGTTTTCCTTTTCCCTTATCTTAAATTGTGTTCGTGAACCCACCACCTAATTGGTGCCGAAAACCCGGGAGCAAAGCAGTTTCTTAGTTTTAACCCACTTCACACTATCAGTAATTTCCAATTAAAATCAGAACAGTAATTTCAACTAAAGATACTATAATGAATTTCTATATGCTAATTTCATTACCGAAAAATCATAAGCAAAATATTTCACTTTGTCAGAGACAATACTTGTAATTATCTTTTCTAGAGTTTTATATTAATTTCTGCATAATAGTGTTATAAGACTGTATAGACACTGCAGTTCAAGGACAATCTACACCTCTGACTGAGCAAAACTATCTTCTCCGGCTGAGGTGTTACATACAGTGCACATAGTGCACATAGGTGGCACATAATGCCACACTAAATAGAAAAATAATGAAAGCAAACTGTATTTGCACTATACAGAAAAGATTCTCCTTTGGGTGTTGTGATTGCAGCTGTATGGAAAAAACAGTAATTTCTAGAGGAAAAAAATACCAATTTTGACAACTCTCAGCACTTTTATCCTACAAAATACTCTAATACTTTTGTGGTCATTTCAATAATAACAGGTTGAGAAAAAATTAACTAAAGCATTATTAAAAAAAGCAGATAGCCAATCACAACGACTTTTATATTACCAATGAATTTATTTTAAAATTTTAAGAATGGTTTCCATGTTGCCTTGTATATTATCACATTACCTTAACTGTTACCACTCAGTTTAAACTGGAGCAGCAAAAGCAAACAAAGTACATTACTGATTCTGATCCTATTATGTTTGATTTATAATTTAGTAACAGCAGAAGTAGTGCTTTTTGCAATGCATGTCTTAAATAAAATAACAGGAACAGTAGCAGGTAACTCAAAAATAACTAATGAAATCACAATGAATTCTAAATTTGTGATATATGATATTTATAAATTAATTATAAATTAATGAAAAAGTGTTACCAGGCTTATCTGGACTTCAATAACTATTTGTGGAAGATATGTGGTTTATATTTTAATGTGTGGGAAGACAATCTTTAAATGAAAGAACAGACAAATATGTCAAATAAATTAACAGTTATGAATTAATATTTCAGCTCTAACTTTATTTTACTAATATAACTTTACTCAAAACATGCAAGCATTTTCAACTCTAAAAGTGACTAGAACTTACAAGTAATAATTTATCTGAAATAAATAAATCAGCACAAAAAAAGCAGCTTTCCAGTCTGAAGGGAGCCTACAGGAAAGCTGGGGTAAGGCTTTTTACATGGGTGCATAGTGACAAGAGAGGATGGATGAAGCCCTGATCTAGTGAGGGTGTCTCTGCCTATGCAGGGGTGTTGGAACTAGATGACCTTTAATATCTCTTCCAATCCTAGCCATCCTGTGATTCTATGATTAAAATATTAGAAGGATATCTTTGTGTTACACTATGGTGTAATCCATTGTATAAATCCACATTCAAGTGGACACATTATGAGTAATTTGTAGGGCCCTATGGCAAAGGATTTTATACTTTTTTTCATTGTAAACACCATCCTTAGAACTAGAAGTCTTTATATTAGATATTTATTTTCTAACCATTTTGCTTTTATATGCACCAAAAAGAAATATGCATTTGTTATTTATAATGCATCACCTCCTAAAAGAGGACACTAAGATAGGTAAGAGGTCTTACAGTTATTTCATTTCATTATTGTTCAGAAAGGGAGTGTAGGATGATTAACTCACACCTGAGATGTAACATTTGGAGGTCTGAAGTTAAGTGAGATTAAACTTGTACATAGTTTCATCTGTGCAATGAAAGATCTCATCATGCGTCTCCACTAAAAGTCTCAATAGTATCCTTCATTCTCTAGAACAGCTTAACAGACAACATCTCCATTAATAGGAGTCATTGAACCTCTAACAATATGGATTATTTGGATTAGAGTCACCTGCAAGTAGAATGAATTGATTTAGTAACATGTTATTGCTCTTCTTATTGTTACTCCTTGCTATGCTCAGTATTTTTTATTGTTATTTCCTAACTATGATAAAAAACCCTATAAAATTCCCTGTGAAGCCAATAAAAGAAAAAACACTAGCATTATAACAGAGATTTCCCTGATAGATACAAAAGATACAAAAATAAAAGTTGTGGTTTAATGGATAAAGCATAAAAATGGACTAGGTACTAGTAGAGTACAATAATTTACATGAAGCCTTAGGAAGTCTATTTTGTTGTAATAAGCTATTTGTTACAATTGTACAAAATTTAGATACTAGGCTGCATGTGCAGTCTTGTCAGGTAGCCCTCACTTTGAAATATCTATTTCCTGATGGTGATCATAATGTGGTAAAGACAGAGTACTGGTAGAGACTGATATTCGAAAACTGGAATCTCTGCCTGTGGGGAAAAAAAACTACAACAAGACACAGTTGTTTACAGAGGAACCTGTTTGTAGCATTGGTTCTGGTTTTTGTAACAAAAGAAAAAAGGGAATTCCAGCACAAATTCACTGGTAGGGAGATGCTGAAGGAAGAATATAAACATAATTTAGAAGCAAAGCATTTGAATTAACTTACATTAATTTTTAAGAACAAGCAGTTCTTTACATATTCACTTTGTAATACAGCAGGTGCAGAGAGAAGCTAAATTCAAAGGCAAAATGTGTTGATCTGCAGTTTGCCTGAATTTCAGCTTCAAAAGCTCACATTGTGAGCTTCTAACAAACAAAACAAGGCTGGGTGCAAATGTTACAGGAATGAAAACTGAACATAAGATTTGCATGGATACTGCAAGCCAAAGTCAATGAATTTTTAACAGCTCCGCTTGAGAACTTGTTGTCCAATAATTTCTCCAGAAGATAATCTAGTTTGAAAGGTATTCACACCCCGTCTAAATAGTATATGCAGGCTCAAGCCAACAAAGCACCTGCTATCTACTATGTAGTGCATTATTTATCTCCTCCTTTAGAAGACAGTTTATACAAGTGCCTTGGGAGACTTTTTATACAAGATCAATAACCTTTTTGGAGTGACCGAGGAAAGTTACTCTCAGGGACTGATAATAAATATAACATGTATAGGAAGAAATCAGATTGATGTAATATGTACAAAGTGAAACAGAACACCTTGGAAAAGGCTCTGTTAAGACTAATATGCCTACATTTAGACATACCTGCTGTATTTTGTATTATGCATATATGTGTATGCTACACTCACCTCAACCCCCAACACATAGCATGCTTTTTCAGTCCATTCATTGAAAGAGTGAAAATACAGAGGAAAATGATTTGAGACACAGCACAAGAAGAGTAGTTAAACAGGTGGCATGGTGCCTGCCATAGACACTGACCTGCTGTATCCATATAAATCCAGACTCTTCCATCCAGATATATCTTAGCAACTTTCTTGTCAATATGTCTAGCAGCTTTACAAGTTAAAATAAGCAAAGTGGCAACATTTTTGTGCATGGCTTAAAAGTGATCCCCTCTCTATTCCTAAGATGCCATGTTGTTGGATTAATGGATATATACAAAATAGCATGGGTTGAAAACAGGAACAAACAGAAAGGTGGTCAGGATATGTTAATACTGAAAATATCACTGATCAAATGGCTTTACACATTCCAGTTGAAGAAGAAAGTGATTCGATTTGTCCAGGAGAAAAAAGTAGACTGAGAAGTATCATATTGTACATTGAAGTCAGGGAATGATAAATAGATGAGAAGCACGGATTGCAGTGCCTGCTCCACAGTGCTTTTGCAGAACAGTCTTCAAAGGGAATGGGAACATGACCTGTCTCCCAGACAATTTACTTCTTTTCTGTATTCTTCAGGACAATCAAATGGCCTGGTAACAAAGGTATGTTAGAAATACACTGCCCAGCCTGACCTGTCCCAGAAGGTTGACTCTGCTCCTGCACAATCCTTCTCTGAAATACAAAAGTCATTATTTTTAAGGCACATAATGTATGGTACTCCAAATGTAGTACAGAGAGATTTTCTGATTTAAGACATATGCTCTAAAAGGTTTCTCCTTGAAAACAATTTAGGGACAATCACGTCTATATAGCTTGAAAGTCTAAATACACTTTTGCTACTTTGTGATGAATCCATGCAATGAGTATTGAGTGCTGGTTATTTCAGGGATCCAGCACAGCTCCCACTTCATTAATGCACCTTGCTGCAGAAAGCCACAGGCAAGGTATTAGAATTCACTTGTCTGGATTATTCCAGTTGAGTTCATGACATTCCAACAATGAGATAACAAATTAAGAAAATAATTAATAGGTATTCAAAAAGGAAATTAAAAACATAAAATAAAAGTATAGGGTTAAAAGAAAACAACTTTGAAAATTACTTTTATGAGCAGAAAAATGGCTTCATATCTAGTTGCTGTAATACTAGAGAGACACTAAAGACTTCTCTGGGTTTTTTCTGAGTTTTTAATAAGCATTCCATTCACTTTTTCCTTTTGCCATGTAAATTAGGCTACTGAAAGACACAAAAAAGAAAACTTCAATACAGATGTTAGTTCTGCCTAATGCTTTGCTGATTAAGTTCTGTTTAGTTCTAAATTAAATGATCAGCCACAGTAAATCAAGCCCAATGTTCATGTCCTCTTCCCTACAGACATAATTACATGCCCCTTAAGAGCTCACTCCATCCTTTGCCAGAAAAAGAAAACATTTAGGTGAGTGGGAAAGTGGAAGACTTCTTAACCAATCAAAATATTTAGAAGAAAAAGCTTAGTGGTTTAGAAGAAAAAAGAGAAAATTTACTGAAGGTGGTTATGTAATTCCAACCATATCTAATCTAAATGATTCATGTGCCTGCTAGGCTTTAAAGGCAATCTCTTCAGCCATATCATTTACCCTGAATTCAGTTAAGGGTTTTGTTGGATTGGGCATTTTCCCATGAAAGAGCACTTTCTTCAAACTAGCACAGCAGCAGATTTCTTGTGAGAGCAGTAAAATTGTTTCTAGCATAGAGAATCTTTTTCTTGGGGTGTTAGAAGAAGGAAAGGTAATTCTGCCCAGTAAGGAATTCTGAACTACAAAAGGATGGAATAAGGGACTCAAAAGTTTATATAAACGCAGCCACAAGGCTCACAAATCTGCAACATGCTCAGTTTGGGGAAAAGAGTATAACTGTTGGGCTTCCATACTCATTTTTCCCCTATTTTCTTTCTTGATTTACTTCTTTTTGCTCTGCAATACGAATTTGCATGCACTCTGTCCTTGAGTTGTTAGCTGTCATTCAACAGATTATCATCCTTTGAATAATAATGGCAAAACCAAACAAAACCCTGAGGTATAAAGAGTGATTTGTTAAGTATGCATTCTCAAAGGGAAAAAAAAAATGGGTGAATAAGAATTTGAGGTTTTCTTACCTGGTCTGAAATTTGTATTGCGTGCTGATGACTCCACAGGTGTTCAGTAACTTGACTTGCAGGCCAGGCACAGCAGATGGAGTCTCTGGGAACAGAAAACCAGGAAAGATGAGTTATAATATTATAATGAAAAAAGTTTTAAAAAGGAAGAAGAAGTAAAACAAATGCTATTGATTATTACACAAAAAGTTAATTTGTAGCTTTAAATTGTTGTCAGGCTAACACTGTGGAAAACAAGAAAAATAATTCAAATGGCTTTATTTAATGATTTGGTCTGTTTGGAAGGTATTGAATCCATCTGTAAGCTTGTGCTGTGGCTTGTGTGTGCTTACATACTTGGAAGAAAATATTTCTGAGTAGCGTATTTGACAGGGAAAAATAATAAAATAAGAAAGGATCAATATAAGCTATAATTGTATCTGAGTAAAAACAAGTCAGATGATTGAGTATAAGAAGACAAAGAATAGCATGGTCAAAAAAACCCTGCAAAACCACCAAACAAACAAAAAAAACCCTTTTAACAAATACCCCCAAACCCCAAAATAAATCAGCAAAATTTTCAGCAGTTATTACCAACCTAAGTCTCATTTTCAAACATAACGTGATTGGTGAGAAGTTTGCACGAGACTTAAGACTCATAGTTGTTGAATTAACTTCTATTAATGAAAATCTCAACCCATTACCCCTTGTCCAGCACTAGATGACATTGAGAAGAACCTGACTTCATGCTCCTAAATGAAACAATTGGTTCGAAAAGAATATGTAAAACTTCCTTTTTCACGGTGAACACTGAAGTGCTAAACATACCTGTTCATACAGCATTCAGAAGTGAACGTATGACCGCACCGAGCTCCAACAGTGCTGGTCGCTGAATGCTATTTATTGAGGTTTTTGCGTGATCTGGGGATTCCCTGAATGGGAATGTGTCCAGAGAAGGGCAACGAGGCTGGTGAGAGGCCTTGAGAACAAGCCCTATGAGGAGAGGCTGAGGGAGCTGGG
>JAOXOE010031898.1:0-11508 GCA_028565055.1 Phoeniculus purpureus
GTGCTTAATTTTGTGTCGTCCGCAAATTTACTGAGGGTGCACTCGATCCCCTCATCCAGGTCATTGATAAAGATATTAAACAGGGCAGGTCCCAAGACTGAGCCCTGAGGGACACCGCTTGTGACTGGTTGCCAACTGGATTTCACGCTGTTCACCACCACCCTCTGGGCTTGGCCATCCAGCCAGTTTCTAACCCAGAGAAGAGTCCTCCTGTCTATGCCATGAGCCACCAGCTTCTCCAGCAGAGTGCTGTGGGAAACGGTGTCAAATGCCCTGTGGAGACTGATGACTAAGCTTGTTTATTCTTGGAAAACAATGCGGTACACAACTGTTTTCTACATGGTTTAAAATATGTGTATCCTACTAATTATAGACAATAAATATCTGCTTTGGCAATCTTTATTGTCCAGCATCTTTGTCTGACCGATTGCTCTACCACCCAATGACAACACACACAGACCTGCCTTGTAAAGGATTTTATAAAAATGAAAGGATACCCATGGATCTAAACGGAAAAAGATTTGATAAAATAAAACAATCATTAAAACCCTAATAGTAATAAAAGGTACACAAAGCTGCACTCAGCAAATCTCGTGGTTGCAAGCTGTGCACTACCAGCAATGAACACCAGATGTCAAGCACTGCAAGCACCACAGCTCCGACGACAGCTTAACGGCTGGTCACAGCGAGTAAGGGTAGAGCTTGGGAGCAGAAGGGTGGGTGAGATCCTCTAGGAATGGCAGCCATCAGAAGAAAAGTTCATCCCCAGCAAAGTTTTAATTTATGGTGAGTGTGATATTTACAGCATGGCTACTTATGCTAGCCAGCTTGGGTCAGCTACCCTGGTTTTTGCTCCTCCTGACTCTTAACACCTGAATGACTTGAAACTGCTATGAGCCTTGAACACTATAGAGACCTACATACCATGGCTGGCCATACTCCCTTCCAGCCTCTGGAAACAGCTTTACAATTATTTGTTCCATTATTCCATTCACCAATTTTTTTAAAGTATATCTTAATGCATCTAGCAGAATCTATGATTAAGACTTTAAAACACAAATTTAGTCATAGACGTGGTTAGTCCAGGCATCCTTTTCTGCAGTACTAATTGGAATTAAATCCATCCTCGCAAGATCCAGTAAAGTCACTGCAACAATTCTTCAGTAGGTCCTCCTCCTCTTTTCTCTCCCACTCTCAGTGAGGCACCAAAGAGTTTCCAGTATTCTTTTTCAGTCAGTTGTTCTTGCTTGCTGACATGATTTCCACTTCTATCCCTCTACTGATCTCCCATGACTGTTAGTCATAGTCAGACTCCTTTTTCTACATCTTGAAGTAAGGTATTGAGTTACAGGAGGAAGGCAGAGTACTGGACTGTTGGTGTTTATTCTAGTTATGTCTGAATAACAAACCTATTTAATAGTAAAACTTTTATGCTTGGGAATAGAAAAGGCAAGACGCCCCTGAACAGTTTGTTCTTTATCCGACTACCATACCGACCTTCAGAAGCAGCAAGAATGAGTTTTTCTTTAGCATATTATGTGGCAGAGTATGTCCTTCCTTTGCTGTTAAACATGTGCAATTTAATGGAAGAATTATTGCAAATAGATGAGATTTTAAATGCCAGTAGAAATACAAACACAAGCAGCAAAATTATTTTCCTTCCCTTAACAAGGGAAATGCTACAAAAACAACCACCTCCAAATGAATCTAAAATGGAGAAGCATCGATAGCAGTAGACACACTTGAAAATATATGGGAGGTGAATTTCAAAACATAAAGTATTACCTGATTAATATAAAGAAAAATACCTAGTTTTTAATTGGGTGGTTTTTAAGTGATACAGCACTGTTATCAGGACCTGAGGTGCGAACTAGAATAGATATCGAAGACACTTCACTATAATATAGTGTTCTGTGATTGACTCTGTGGTAATTTCTTTTCTGTGAATACAGGCTTTCAATATGTTTTTTGGAAAAAGCAACTGAAGTTTCACTTGCTATTATTACCAGTGTCCTTTACTTACCAGCTCTGTGATGTCTGCAAAGTCACAGTTGAAAAGTTGAACTTGTCAATTAGGGCTTGTCAATCACCTATAAAAATTGGAAGGAATTTACCTTCTCATAGCTAGCAGTGAAGCAGTGACAACTGATAAAACACCACCTTCAGTAAAGGAAGTATAATGGTAAATATTCAGTGTAATTTCTTTCTGATCCTTTTACATCTCAGTAGGAGCAGGTGTACTTTTTGTTAATTACATGGATTATTGCATACTTAAACAGTGTTGGAACTTCGAAAACTGACAACAGCTCTTGCACAAACTAAATTATGTGCCTAGAAATACAACAAACATTTCAAGACTTCTCAGATAATTTCAAACTGCCCATGTTGTCAAAATTAGCCTGCATGCACAAGGCTGTTAAAGAGTCTTATTCTATCCTCCTCTATGGGAGATGTACCCTTTCCTCCAAGCTGAGGTTCCAGACTCAGCCGCTTTCCTTCCCATGTTCATCAAATCCATCCTGGATTATTGCATCTCACTGTACTTTGAGATAAAAAGAAGCAACGCAGAACTCCTGTTAGTGGGCTATGCCCACCTGGTTTTTCAGATGGGTAGATAATTTTCCACATATTATTTATTTGAGTTGAAATGAATGAACGTTTTCACAAGTTTTTGTTTTGCTCGTGTTGCCAGCACAATATACTGATCTTGATACTGTAGACCTCCATGCAGTCACACTAATGACTGTGTCTCTGTGAAAAACTCACCCAGGCCTTAATGACTTTTGGGGCAACAGGATGTCCAAAAATACACAACTATTCATGCACATGCTAGAATAGATTCTTTCTTCAGACAGGCAGAAAACAGAGAAGAAAAACAATTTAGAGCAACCCAGTGACATTTCCTGTTCCTCTTACCCAGCTTAGACTACACTCATAGTCATACCTATCACCCCATGCAAACAAGAACTTCTCCAAAGATCAGAGGGAGCTCAAAGACTGCTTTGCACTTCCCCAGATGCCTTGTATCTACCTCTAACCCCTGCCAGATCCCAACAAACTTTTTATTGGATGAGAAATGGGAGACACAGCTGGATGTTTTCCAGTGTTTGCATCTTCTCTTCTGCTTCTTTTTGGAGTAGCTTTGATGCATTTCCTGACGCCTATTCTGTCAGACAGAATTCAATGGTATTTAAACCAGAGCTAGCATTGATAGATGACATAATTTCTCCTACATTATAAGCTTCAGTCTCGCTGTAAGAAAGCTGTAACAGTAGTAGGGGGTCTTGATAAATCCTGGCCTAGAAAAGTCTAAACAAAAAAACAAAAAACTTTTGCAACTACTCTGAGCATTCACTGGCAGAAGGACATGGTTTTTCATTTTAAAACATAATACCACCATTCTTTAATCTCTTTCAATGTTTATGTAGTTGAGTTCTTATCTTAATGCCCATCAAGGATCTGATATCTCACAAGGATTTCATTAAGAATAATAAAAAATTAAGTAGGAGTGGGAACTTGATTAGGAATAATTTAAGTCATTGTTACTCCTGTGTTCCCTGCAAGCATCAAAGAACTCTTGCTGACTGAAACTTTAGGAAAAAGGAATGCAATTAAACAAATCATCAAAGTAGAACAATTGAAGTATGAAGCATCTATAGAAAGGAATTAGTCATACCTTGGAATTTAATCAAGAATTCAGGTAAGGGAGGGCAGAAGTCTAGAGAGGCCAAGAGGTAGGCGGAACTTCTCTCAAGATAACTGACTAACACAGGGCATGAGCTGAAACTTGTTTATTTGAATCCTGCAACCCCTGCAACTCTACTAGTGGAGTGTTTTGGAGCTGGAGGCAGATGTACTTGGTGGAGATTACTCTACAGTGAAA
Source organism: Phoeniculus purpureus (assembly GCA_028565055.1). Lineage (NCBI taxonomy): Eukaryota > Metazoa > Chordata > Aves > Bucerotiformes > Phoeniculidae > Phoeniculus > Phoeniculus purpureus. The sequence goes on from JAOXOE010031898.1 coordinate 3,884, forward strand.
AAACAACTTGTTCTCCCACACTGTTTCACAGGAAAGGGCTGGCACAGGAACTGCCAAGTGAAGAGATCTGTCCATTGACCTCTGTGAAATACACAGCTTACAGGTCGGAACAGTGCTGGAGAACAGCTTGCCCATTTCCCTTGGGCTGTGTTTTTAGGCACCAGACATTTGGTACTAGCCCAGGAGTAACACAAGGACAGGAGGGTGAAACAGGCTGTTCAGGGAGTTCTATTTATTGTCATTTTCCCTGCAAATTCACAGCTACTGCAGGGGAAAGAAACAAGTGATTTTGGAAGGATCCTTACCTCCCTCAGCATCTCTCTTCCCTGCCTCATATTCCTTTACTGCCTTGTCACTTAAGCTTTTGTTGCTAGAAATGAGTGCTTTGTTGAAAACTGCTGTAAAACTAGCACTGTGCCCAGTGAAACCACCCTGCAGAAATATATATATATATATATAAAAAAAAATAATTCTACAAGTTTTGAGAAAGAGTGCTTTGAATGTTTTCTGAATCTGTAGGAACTTATTATTTTCCAGTTTTTTTGACAGTTGACTTCTATATAGTGGGTATTCAAACATCAATAAAATACTTCCTCTGTAGCTATGAGTTCTCTTTTAGCATGTCTTTGTTATGATTGTTAACACTAGAAGTGGGCATAAACAGAAAGTTATTTCATCGCATTAATACATATCTCACATCCCAGCACTACAGGTGAGCTATAATGAGCATGTTAAATTACGTTATACTCTTGTTGTTCTCTAAGCCCACGTCATGACCCACTCCTACTGGAGCACAGATCACCTAAAATCAGTCTGCTGATATCTACCCCACTTCATGGCTGAACTCAGAATCCAATTCAAGTTAAAAGGTATACTAATTTGTTTCTGGCTGCCTCAAACAGAACTCTTCCACTTGAAAGAAAACATCTCAAGATCCACCTGTTCCACTGTCAGAGTGGAAATGTTTAGTCATGCAGGCAAAATCATGACCCAGATTTTAATGGGAGGAGGATAAAGACTACACCTAATTGTCAGCTGAAGTGAGAATAGTTTTTGAGTTCAATGCATGGCAAGGTCAGTGCACGACCACTTTTTCATACAAACCGCTGTCACTATGATAGAAACTTCTTTCATTTACTCTCATAGTTATGCATATCATTGGAAGGGATTGAATGGTCCCTGATGCCCATTCCTTACTGAAATGCAAGGAGAAAAATAATCATTTTGTCATTTTTACAAATGGCCCAAATTTCCTCCTGAAAAACGACCAGATTAAGCATGTAAATTCAAAGAACATGAAATTTCACTGCCATGTTAATGCCTGATTCTTCCAGAAGAAATGCCAGAATGATATAACTCTGAACTGCTATTTTGTCGTGAAATCTCTTTTGACTATATCCAGACAGCAGCCTGCAGGAGCTCCAGTACAGCAGAAGCCACATAACTGTTTTGGATGGTGAACTCATTCTTCAACAACATCAATTGCAAATTAACATCCATCACAGGACTGAAACTTTGTTATTGTTATTTCATGGAATTATATGAGTTCAGAGAAATAACAGGTTAATATCTATAATGCAGGCTAACCCAGTTGGCTGCTCCTAAGGGAATAAGTCATAAAAAAGCTTTGACATTAACTAGTCATTAACTAGGTTAACACATAACATGAGTGTGTGTGTGTGTGTATGCACTGGATGAAGACTTTATTCTTATGAAGTGTTATGAGTGTGACATATCTGAAATACTGATTAGTCATAGTTGCTTGCAGACAAACTGTACGTACTTGGGTTTATGGTTACGTTCCAATTTAGACATGACACATAACATGTGCATGTCCACTGTTAGCTAGTATTAATCTAGCACTACTTCACAGGACTCTGGGATTTCTCCTCACTGCTTTTTGTGCAAAGTTTGCAGAATAAACAACCTTGGCAGCTCCCTCAGCCTGCAATAGCAACTCCATTAATACTTTCTGGTATTTATCTTTCAATGGTAAAGTGATACCATGTGGCTGTGCTTATGCTTGCTCATCATTTAGTGATCATCTGCGTTTACTAAGCTAAACTAAGCCACATGTGCAGCACCACCACCCTTCTCTCCCCAGACGCGTTCTGATACTAGGCCAGACCTAATTCCTTGCCTAGCACCAGCATCAGTCAGGAGCTACAACTGGATACAGACACTCACAGTTTTTACAGACATTCACAGTTTTAAAAAGGTTTTTTACTCAACTTTCATTAACAGTGTGAGGAACCATAGCAATTGGTTGGTAGGATGTTTTATATTTTCTTTAGTGGGAAAAATACCCATACTTTGATAATATTATTTCAAAAGTACTTGAACATAATTTTTAGAGAAATTCTGTGCAAATAATGGCAGTAACCCTAATGATCATCACAGCTGTAGGTGTTGGAGTGTTGCCTTTCCTCTTCACAGCAGTCTTACAGGAGGAAGAAAGAACCACATTTTTAAAAGTGCTGGTATCTATCAATGTGTAAGCAGGATAAAATGCTAAGGGCCTCTAATTTATACCTGCAAACCGAGTCTGAGGACACATCCAAAGGCATCATTCACAGGACTCACAGTTCTGCTGAGAGCTGCCATAATCAGGTTTCAGGAAAAGCATTTTGTTTTGTCTTGCTAATGCCTTGCATTTGGCTAAGGAAGGCACAGTGAGAAGCTGAGGTGTTCCCACTCCAGAACCACATCTGAGGAAACAACTGCCCAGTGACTCGGAGTCCTCAGCCCTTGGCACACATGGTCAGCCTACAGTCTAGATTATCAGTTTTACTGTGTCTATTTAATAGGAAAACTGCTAGTCTTGTGGGAGAGCAGCCTGTACAGCCTTCTCATCTTATTAAAAGCAGGCTCACAGACTCTGTCCTTAGACAGAGATAACCACAGAAACCTGTAGACTCAGCAAGTATCATTGTTTTGATACTTGATCCTGCTTGCTTTCTTTTTTACTTTTTTACCTTTTTGTAGATGCCATGTAACCATTAGGTCTTAAGGGTAAGAATTGGGTAATTTTATTGTAACCAATAGTGTAAAGCTAATTGTATCTTACACTGATAACAAAGTATATAAAAGAAGAAGAAGAGAGGAGGATTATTATTAATTAAGAAGAAGGGCTTTAAAAAAATAAAAGGATTTCATTTTGCCCTCACTTTGAAGTCCCTGCTGAGTTTAATTGCTACAAATTGTAGCCTATCCTGCAACAAGTCTGGCTGAAGATGGCAAATAATTCCTATCAAGCAGTAAGCCTTGTTGATAGTTCAAAAAACTGTTTTAAAGAGGTACAACCTTGCTTTTACTTTCAATAGAAAAGCCTTGTATTTGAGCAGACTTACAAAATAAGACCACTTACAGGGACAGAAATTCCGAAAGCCTAAGCTTTTACTCTAGATCCACTCCAAAATAAGCACTTCAAATTTAGAAGTGGAAAGAGATGACTGAAGAGGTTTTCTTGGCATTTTCTTTACTCTAACAAGAAGAATGCAAACCTGCAGAGAGATGCCGTAGGTCATAGCCTGTACAAAGTATCATGCACCTACTTCGTTGTCAGACTTTGATTAACAACAAGTGAGATGGCTCAAACAATTGCAAGCAAAGAGAAGATAAGTTGTGAGCAGGGTAATGGGGGACATCTGCACCTGTAGAGAGAGATCAGTACTCTGCAGCTGGCAGACCTGGGAGCTCTGCCAATCTACCAGCAAAACTATGCTTGAGCAGTGAAAACATAGTGAGCTGCCATCTCTCTCAAGGACTATCTGGCCATTGCTTTGTCTAAGACCCTGAGAATAAAGACCCCCCCATAATGTTGGCGGTGGAAGGAAAACACCCCTGGCAGCAGGGATAGAAGAAGGATTTGAATGAGACAGGGTGACCATCAGCCTTCCCCAGCCTGCAGCCAGGAGGAGAGACTGACACAATGACTACTGGAGACATCGAGTATCTGTAAAGCTGAGGAAGTGAAGAGGGACAGATTACCATCACCACACTGCCTGCCGTCCATGAAGCCAAAACTGACTGAGGGGACGGCCAGAGAATCTGAGGAGTTTCTCTAGAGTTCTGTAGAGCTGAGGAGCAAGGTGGGGTGGGAGGAGCCAGAGCCTGCAGTCCTGAGTGGTGATCTGGCCTCTTGACTATCTGCTCTCTTCTCCCCATTTTTCTCTTCTTTACTGTCTGAGTTGGACATCTAGTGACTTCAGTGATTGCTGTGTCTTCTGAGTATGGAATCCGATAATTTTAGTAAACTTTGACTTTTATGTGGACCTAAGGTGTAAAGTCTCATTAATGAGACCCCAAGTGAAATCATGAACCTGGGTCACTCCACGATCAGGACACAACACCTACTCATGTATGTTATCACATTAGCTTCAATAAGGCATCTCATTTTCTAGGTTTATCTATATTCTCAGGTGCTTCCAGAGTGTATGTCAAATATAGCTATTGATGGATAAACAAATAAATAATGATCAGCTTCAATAAGCTTTCTGTGTTCCATAAGGACAGATGGGTTTAAAGATACAGTCTTCCACTCTGCTTATGGATAAAATATATCCAGGACTGTAACATGCTTTTCACAGAAGGCAGCTAGAAGGGGGAGGAAAAATGTCCACTTCCTTGCAAAAAAGGGAAAATTAACACAGAGCTAGGTATGAGATATTTTGTCCCCCATGCAAAAATGTTTCCTTGTGTGATTATTTCCTACTACTGCTTTTCTCCAGAAAAAGAGTGCATCAGCTTTGAGATGAATAGAAAAGCTAATGGTTGGACACTGAGGCTTACAGAAGAGTCAGTAAGAAAATTTATTAAAAACCAGAAAAGCTAGCAGCTTGATGGAACAGTAGAAGAGAAGTGAACTCCATCTTAGCGACTCAGATGGCTGTGTTTACTTCCTTGTCTGTGTTTGTCCATTTAAATGCTGTCATTGTCACAGAGGAACTTTGAACCTGCCAAGAAAGAAAGTACTGCTCAAATATGCACATTTCCTGAATACTAACAGACAAGAATTTCTGGACATGAGTGAAAGGCATCACAAAAGAGACAATAAACTATTATAACACAGTTATCCACATCTTCTTTGTCTCAAATATGCTATACCACCTACCTGTATGGCATGTCATCTTATTAGTCTGAGAAATAAGCTGTTGATGCTGGCCCTAGAATTTAGCCACTCAGGTAGACATTAGCCATGGTATGTCTTACAGTGTTTATTGCAACAAGACCACATGCTCTGTCTTTCTGGCAGTCATTAGGGAGATGTGATGAAATTCCCAATCCCAGGAGTTGTCATTTGTAGTAATGTGGGGTCACCACAGCTTCCCTTTTTCAAAGTGTATGTGCCAGGTACATGAATGCTAGATAACTCTGCACTCATTCACAAACTCTCATCCCATCCTCTGACATAATTCTTTCTTTCTCATCCCCAAATTTGTTTAAATGATCCAGAATAAAGCACTTTCTTGACATTAGCACAGGTTAAAATACAAGGGCTGAACTGGTTGCCTGCAGTCCATGCTCAAGACTACAGTTCTTATCCTGCAAAAGTCTTTACTGGGGCCTAGTTTGGTCTCTAAGTTTAATTTTTGTGTGTACAAGTGTGTGATTTGTACACCCAGAACCACGGCCAGTTTTACAGTGGACATGCAGTTGCTGGTGTATCCATTTGTTATAATGGTCTTTGATGTTCCTAAAATAGACTTCGTTGTTTCTGAAGAAGAAAATAGGACTGTGAACGCTAGAAGACTAACACTAGAACAACATTCAGAGAAGCCAAAGTATGTTAGAGTTATGCAAGTGGTGATAGGTCTTCTGATTTTTGAGTGCAAGGTGTCAATGCTACTGGGCCAATAGAACCATTTTGCTTTCAAAGTGCACCACTGCCTTTCACAGGAAGGAGAAATAGTTCTTGTGAAGGTGGATTTCTTTTTCTTTTTGTATCAGTTAGGACCTGCATGCCAAAATGTGCCGATGTTTGATAGGTTAAGGGTTTTAGGCAAGTGGTTCTTGGCAGACACGAGCTAACTGCTGAAAACGATCCCATCTGTAAAACTGTACCTATTTGGCTAGCATTGAGTTTCCGCTCCTTATACCGCATGCCGACTGACCATGATGAATCATGAAAATTAAAGATAGAAAAGTTCTATTAGCTCATCCAACCTACTGCCACGCTACTCATTCCCAACTGTATATTCAGCACCGCTTTCAAGTGCTTTTATAAAAGTAGTACACAGACTTCCACCAATTTTTTGGCAATGCAAAGGTCTAATGTCTTTAAGAAATTAAAAAACTTTCCTTAATGTGTAGCTTTTGCCTGATTTTTAGCATTAGCTCCTTGGCATGCCCTTGGCAACTTCTCTATATCTTTGTCTTCTCACTTGTCTCCACATTTGCCACATCATTCCTGCCCAGTGCCACCACACAGGAGCAGATTCGCAAACGTGACAGACTTTATCATCCTCAATATTTTTGAAGGCAGCTCTGCATAGGACAGCGTAGCTCATGGGGTGGATGGTTTATGAAAGAATATACAAAGAACATACTACAAGTCAAAATTTAAGGTTCTCGAACATTGCTGTAATGGAAACTGGAAGATTCCTGTAACTGGGCAATTCTTCTGCATTTCTAAAATGTCACATTCATCCATGGGTAACTGTATGTGTTAGTTACAATTATACCTTGTACAGAAAGGCTGTGCAGTCTGTGCATGAGAAATACTTGTTCTGCTGTTACTGTTACTGACTGTAAGGCTAGAAATTGAAGGTGAGCACTTGAACTTATTTTAATGGATTAATAGGACATAGCACAGGGTCACAGAATCAGAAAAGACAGAGAAGCCATTCTAGTTCATGTGCTAGCTTGCTCCCTAAATCGTATTTTCTAGATTGTAATGTCTCAAATCAGTCTTTTTCACATTATTTGAAGTATTATAGCCAATCTACCGTCACCATCACAGGCCTGTCAATGCAGCAGTCATCACTAGTGATGAGTAGTGCAAAATTTAGTTTTATAAAGGATTTTCACTTTTTATCCGTCCCTATGGACAACAACCTAAAATTTTCAAGATCCTTTGAGAAGTAATCTTGGGATTTGGGGAGAAAAAGGAAGTGCTGGAATGGTCAAAACAGCCAATCATCCTGTATTAACGTCAGATTTTCAACTTTTGTATTGGATTATAGATATTATAAAGTACATTGTGCATGTACTTGAAGGTAAAAGTAATTTATGAAACATTTTCAGTTTTAAAATCGATTAGGAAATCCTCAAATGATGCGAAAACATTTGTGTTTAGAATCATAAGATCATTGGGGATTGGAAGGGACCTTGAAAGGTCATATACTCCAATCCCCCTGCCACAGCAGGATCATCTAGACGAAGTCACACAGGAACACATCCAGGCAAGTCTTAAACATCTCCAGTGAAGGAGACTCCACAACTCTCGTGGGCACCTTGTTCCAGTGCTCTGTCACCCTCACTGGGAAGAAGTTCCTTCCCATATTTATGTGGAACCTCCTATGTTCCAGCTTACATGTACTGCCCCTCGTCCTGTCACTAGATGACATTGAGAAGAGCCTGGCTCCATCCTCCTGACACCCACCCCTCACATATTTATAGACATT